>CM077162.1:39505101-39551452 GCA_039583875.1 Platanthera guangdongensis | reverse complement strand
TTCTCTCGGGGCAGCAGGTATTCTTCCCTGCAGGCATATTAGATCACAAGTATGGCAAGCTATATCCTCAAAATGTGCTGTCACGCACACAAGCCATCACAACCGTTCGCCGCCCAGCCCAACGGTTCGTGCACTCAGGGCACATTCTTGGTGTTCTGGCAACCTCTTGCCCACCACCGTATCAGGGTTACAACCCAACGGTAACTCTCTTGAGCATTTCCTCCATGGCGTGCAGCCGGAGTTAGTCTTCGGACACCGGGATGGACCGTAGCCCCCCGTTGTGTCATGGCGCGCAGGCCAAAGACTCTTGCTATGCGCTCCAACAGACCGCACTTTTTGGTCTCACGTCGGACGGACATAGCGCAGGTCGGATCCTCCACCCCCCGTTGCTCAAATCGCCTTGCCTTCTCCGAGTACAGCGTACTCATGGCTATATCAAAGGCGCGGGTCGGTCTCACCAATCCTGTTCTTGGCATTCAAGCCTGGGTATTTCACTATACCCATTTCCTCACAGCAACAGCGGGTCTTTCCTGGGCACACCAGTACTTCCTGTGACTCTCTCCACAGGTGGACACCGCACTAGCACAAATGTCAGGGATCTTTCCTGGGCACACCAGTACTCCTGTGACTCACTTCACAGGTGGACACCCTATGACATCAAGCATCACAAAAAGGGACTTTCCTGGTCCCACCAGTACTTCCTGTGCCTCAATCACAGGTTGGACCCAAAACCATCACATGGCTATTTTCCTGGGCTACCACCCCAGTACTTCCTGCTACTCCTTTTCGCAGGCATAACCCGTAGCGTTATCACGGAGTCTTCTCCGGTTCGTATGCAACATCACCAATCCAGACTAACCTGTCCAGATGGGCTTCACACAGCATGCCTATTCCGTACTCCATTTCCGGATCTATATGCACAACAAATGGGATTTCAAGAATCACCCAAACGACTCCCAAAAGCAGCCACCTCTTGGTGGGGAATCAAAAGATATGCCAAAAAGGAAGCCTTCACATGGCTAGGAAGAAAAGTCGTTACCCTTGACGACCGCTTCGGTGCCATGGCCTCAAAGCTAGCTTGCAAGACTCGCAAGATCGTTTCCTCCACAACGCCGGCTTCGGATCTCTCGTCGGTAAACCGCAGCACCACCAGCAGCAGCCCCTTTCCTTCTTCCTCCTCCTTTCTCTCTCTCTTCTCTCTCTTGAAGAAAGATGAAGGCCAAAGTAAAATGACTAATCCTTCTCTGATTTCGGCCTTGAAGGAAAAAGAGGAAGAGGCTTCAGCCCTTGGATCCAGACTGAAGGAATGGACGGCCACGATTCTGCCAAAAACACAAATTTTGACCCGACACGGCCTCGAACACGGCCGTGTGCCAGGCCGTGTGCCTCAAGCGGTGGTCAACCGACTTATCCAAACCAGTGACACGCCCATGGGACACGCCCGTGTCATGGGCTGTGTCACCAACACGCCTTCAGACATGCCCGTGTCTGTGGCCGTGTACCTGGATGAAAAAAATCTCAAATCATCCCGAGACTTCACACGGCCTGTGACACGCCCGTGTCCCAGGCCGTGTGCCCAGACACGGCACAAAGACACGCCCTGTCGAAATCTTCGGCGGGCTGAGTTCGTCGCCTGATTTGACACGCCCTGTGACACGCCCGTGTCACAGGCCGTGTTCAACACTCGACACTCACATCTCGACACTCGACGATCGTCGAGAAAAATCGTCGAGCATGCGACACGGCCTTGGACACGCCCGTGTCCTGGGCCGTGTGCCTCCTCTCGACGCATCGCCGCGAGCAAAAATCGTCGAGACAAAGCCCAATCGTCGACACAACCTCGACACGCCCTGCGACACGCCCGTGTCGCAGGCCGTGTCAACTGACACGCCCTGGGACACGCCCGTGTCCCAGGCCGTGTCACCCAAAAATTCCTTTTTCCGAACTTTGGGCTGTTACAATCCTCCCCTCCTACAAGAAATTTCGTCCTCGAAATTTAGAGATAGGAAAGCAACAGAAAGCAGCAAGAAATATGTAACAACGTATAAAATATCAGGTTACAACACTCTCGCTACAGATTACAAAAACAGCTCAGGTAACTCTTCTCGCATGGTCTGCTCGCATTCCCACGTCAGCTCTTCACGGCCGCAGTTGTCCCACCGGACTTTTACCATACCGACCGTCTTGTTCCGCAACTGTTTCTCGACTCGATCTTCGATCTGAATGGGTCTAACTCTCGTTGTTAGCCCATACTCCACCGGCACACGATCATCCGCGATCACTTGAGCTGGATCTTTCACGGCCTTCCGAAGCTCCGAGATGTGAAAGACATCATGTAACCCACCCAAGTCCGCCGACAGAGCTAGCCGATAAGCCGCTTCGCCAACTCGCTCAACCACTTCAAACGGACCCAAATATCTTGGACTCAACTTTTTCAATCGTCGAATCCTGGAGACACCTTTGAATGGCTTGATCTTCAAGTAGACCCAATCGCCAACCACAAATTCTACGTTCCGGTGCTTGACGTTGTAGTACTTCGCTTGTCGATCTTGAGCAATAAGCAATCTCTCTCGAATAGTCCGAATGGTTGAGTTTGCTTCATCCATCTCATTTGGTTTAACAACCCGGGCTTCACCCGCTTCTACCCAAGCCAAGGGAGTACGACACTTCCTTCCATATAGGGCTTCATATGGTGTCATCCCAATGCTTGCTTGGTAGCTATTATTATATGCAAACTCGACCATATAGAGATGATCTTCTCATCTCTTTCCGAAATCAAGGGCGCACATTCGGAGCATGTCCTCCATTGTTCTGTTGGTACGTTCAGTTTGGCCATCCGTTTGGGGATGAAAGGCCGTACTGAAAGTCAACTTCGTGCCCAACAGTCGGTGAACTAGCCTCCAATCATTTGACGTGAATCGCCCATCTCGATCACTTACGATGCTCCGAGGAACACCGTGAAGCCGCACAATTTGATCAACATATAACTTGGCCAAATATTCAACTGAATCATCCCGTCTGTTCGGGAGAAAATGTGCTACTTTTGTTAGCCGGTCAACAATCACCCAAATGGAATCATTTCCTCGCTGCGATCTTGGCAACCCATGCACAAAATCCATGGAAATATCATCAAATTTCCACACTGGGATCGGCAGTGACTTCAAATAACCGCCCGGCTTTTGACATTCCGCCTTCACCATCGCACATGTTTGGCATTTGGCCACATAAAGGGCAACATCTTTCTTGAGCCCTGGCCACCAGAAAAGCTTCTTCATATCGTTGAACATCTTTGTGCTCCCGGGGTGAATAGAATACTTTGTATAATGCGCTTCATACATCAGTTCTTCCCTCAACTTCCCCACATTTGGGATGCACAAACGGCCCTCTTTCCGTACAAGACCGTCAATCCAGGTGAATTTGCCCTCTGGCCCTTCATTCACATAGCGTAAGAGATCGTCATCCAACTCTGTTGCCCGTCGAATTCGGTCCGCAAGGTCACATTGCACCTCGACCCAGTTCAAACATGCAGTGGCAGTGGAATTCTTGTCAACACAATAGATCTCTAACGCCTCCAATTCCTGGATAAGGCGATTATCATGCCTTTGTAACCAATTCGCTCTAGCCGGAATCCGCTGACTCAAGGCATCCGCGACAACATTCCCCTTCCCGGGCGTATAGTGAATCTCGAAAGTGTAGTCCCCAAGGAACTCCAACCACCTTCGTTGTCGCATGTTCAAGTCTTTCTGCTCCAAAAGATACTTTAGGCTCTTATGATCGGTATAGATCTCCACCTTCACGCCATACAGGTAGTGTCGCCACAGCTTGAGTGCAAAAATCACCGCCGCTAGTTCCAAATCATGGACGGGATAGTTTCGCTCGTGCACCTTCAGCTGGCGTGAGCCATAAGCAATCACCTTCCCGCTCTGCAGAAGAACGCAGCCTAAGCCGCTCCCTGAGGCATCTCTATAAATTACAAATCCATCAGTTCCACATGGCGAAGACAACACCGGCGCCGTGGTCAGCCGAACCTTCAGCTCTTCAAAAGCTCATGCGCACTCTGGCGTGCAAACGAACTTCTGATCTTTTCGCGTCAGTGTGGTTAGCGGCAAAGCGATCCGTGAGAAGTTCTCCACAAATCGTCTATAGTAGCCTGCAAGTCCAAGGAAACTCCTGACCTCGGCTACGGAAGACAATCTTGGCCACTCTTGTATGGCTCTTATCTTCGCTGGATCCACTACAATGCCCGCTCCACTTACCACATGGCCTAAAAATGCCACTGACGATAGCCAAAACTCGCACTTCGAGAACTTGGCATATAGCTGATTTTGCCTCAACGTATTCAACACCAACCGCAAGTGAATCTCATGCTCAGCTTTGGACTTAGAGTATACCAGGATATCATCAATGAACACTATCACAAACAGATCTAGGTACTCACGAAAAATACGGTGCATCAGATCCATAAACACCGAGGGCGCATTACACAATTCAAAGGGCATGACTGTGAACTCATAGTGCCCATAACGCGTTCCAAATGCGGTTTTGGGAATGTCACCTTCCCGAATTCTTAACTGGTAATAACCAGACTTCAGGTCCAACTTCGAATAGACGGTCGAGCCCACTAGCTGATCGAATAACTCATCAATCTGAGGTATAGGATACTTATTCTTCTCGGTCAGCTTATTCAATTCACGGTAATCGATACACAACCGTAACCCACCATCTTTCTTCTTTACAAAGAGCACAGGCGCGCTCCAAGGTGACATACTTGGGCGGATATAACCTTGCTCTAGCATTTCTTGGAGTTGAACCTTCAATTCAGCCATCTCTTTTGGCGCAACGCGATATGGAGAGCGGGCTACAGGTTTCGCACCTGGCACCAACTCGATCGTGAAGTCAATCTCCCGCTGGGGTGGTAGCCCAGGGAGATCCGTGGGAAACACATCTGTAAATTCTGCCACAATCGGAACCTCGCACAAAGTGGCCTTAGGCTCAACAGCCTGAATTAGTGCAAAGTAACACTCTGCACCCTTCCGAACAGCTTTGACTACCTGGAGTGCAGACATCAACGTCCCGCCCACTCCTCGCATACCCGCAAACTTGGTCTTCTGTTCGGTATTCTGGCCCAACGTGATTTCTTTGGACTGGCAATCAATCATAGCATGCTGCTCCGCAAGCCAATCCATCCCAAAAATCACATCAAACTCCGATATTGGCAAAACAAATGCGGTTAAACAAAAATCCCGACTTCCTAACTGAACCGCCACATCGCAAGCTTGATCCGCAAGCATCCAACAACCATTCGGCAACACCACTCTGACGCTATCTGTCTTTGCACGACTGGGTATCCCAAGCCGCGTAATAAATTCACGAGACAGAAAAGAATGCGATGCACCTGTATCAAACAGTGCTCGCGCCAGCGTGTCCCGAATCATCACAAAGCCTATGACAAACATGTCACACACACAAACCACAAATATAGGGGGACTAAGCTAAGCATATAAACATTAGCATAAGCAAAACTAACTCATACCTGTGACCACGTCACTCTGCTTGATGGCCTCTTGCAGGCCAAGATTGTAGACCCGGGGTTGCGCCTGCGAGGCAGAAGAATCCACCACTGCCTTTCCTTTTTCCGCATAAGATGCTCCCGCCTTCTTTTCACTCTTTGGCGGCATCCGACAATCTCACGCAATATGCCCCATCCTACCACAATTGAAACAGGTACGAGTTTTTGGCTTGGAGGTTGTCCCTGATGTTGCTCCCGATGCAACTGATGAAGGCGCGTGTCCACTAGGCTTGGACTTCTTGCCCCATCTCTTCTTATAAAATGATTTTCCCGATCGGGGCGCCTTCCACTCCGGTTGCGACACAGCCAAAGCTCTCTTCCCTTGCACCCTCTTCATATCCTTTTCCAACGCGGTTGCGGTGTCAACCAACGCTTGGAAGCCTTGGTTCACAGAACTGGACACAAGGAACCTCAGCTCGTCCCTCAGTCCTTCATAGAACCGATTAGTCTTCCTCTGCTCATCAGCAAAAATCGAACCCGCATACCGCCCCAAGCGAGTAAACTCATGCAGGTACGCGTCAACACTGCCATCACCTTGAGTTAACCGTTGGAATTCATTTTCCATGGCTATCCGTTGAGCCACAGGAAGGTGCTTCGCAAGGAAGAGCCGGGAGAATTCTTCCATCGACACTTGGGTTAACGGATGACCCGCCAAATGATGCAACTCCATCTCATCCCACCATAACCGAGCTTCTCCTTCAAGCAAGAAGGTGGCTAAGGTAACTTTCTGATGCTCCGCCGTTCCTATCGCCGTCATCACTCGCTTGACGCGCGATAACCAATCCTCAGCCTGCGTCGGGGTTCCCGCTCCCGAGAACGTAGGCGGATGAAAGCTCATAAACCGCGTTAGCTGCTTCTCAGCCGCTCGAGGAACTACATCCATAACAGGTTCAGGCCTTGCCACCACCTGTTCTGTCCTCACAGCCGCTTGCTCCTGCCTAAGGGGCTGGCCTTGGATCATGGTGAATAAGGCCTCCGCAACTAAACGCACATGCTCCGCAGACGGTGGAGGTGTAGGCACCGCGGCTGGTGCCGTACTTTCATCAGAACGCTGGGGCTCAGACGGCCCAGCTCCACTTCGTGTCACCTAAAGGTGGACAAGACACATACATTAGCGGTCGTTTCCAAGCAAACAACACAAAATAGGAACACGCAGGTTCCTCAAACATACAAAATGCATTCCTATCATGGACATTCAGGAGTTCATCGTAGACTTTGGTGTGCACAAACACGTGCTCGCCACCCCACAAAAGAAGTCGGCCACGACTTCGAGAGGGAAAGACCAAGACAACCGATACCAAAAATGTAACAACCCCATCCGTTCATATGATATATTCTAGAAGGTCCGGCCGGGGCCCCACAGGATATACCACAAAACAGTCGGTGAAGGTACAGGATGATATCAGAGTAGCGCGTCGCACCTATCACAAGCATTCTAACGGAAGCCTAAACTACTTGAACTCCTCATGAATGTCCAAACATAAAACTCCACATTTTATATATATATAGGAATGTCTTACATCAAGCACAAAACGTTGGCCTTATGGCCTTACATGGCTTTCACACAGTGGCCTAAAACAGATTGGCGCGCAGGCCGGCCACAATAAAAGAAAACACTCAAAGAAACACAACTAGCCTTCGAGGGCTAGCAGCAGCAGCAACAACACCAGCAGGAACATCAACCTCTATGCGTCCCGCTCGGCTCTCCAGCACCTGTGCAAGGACAATCCACCCACCGGTGGCAAACAAAAGCAACGGTCAGCGTTCAGCTGACCAAATTATAACGACCCTACCCCTTCTCTCAGGGCAGCGGTATTCTTCCCTGCAGGCATATTAGATCACAAGTATGGCAAGCTATATCCTCAAAATGTGCTGTCACGCACACAAGCCATCACAACCGTTCGCCGCCCGGCCCAACGGTCCGTGCACTCAGGGCACATTCTTGGTGTTCTGGCAACCTCTTGCCCACCACCGTATCAGGGTTACAACCCAACGGTAACTCTCTTGAGCATTTCCTCCATGGCGTGCAGCCGGAGTTAGTCTTCGGACACCGGGATGGCCCGTAGCCCCCCGTTGTGTCATGGCGCGCAGGCCGAAGACTCTTGCTATGCGCTCCAACAGACCGCACTTTTTGGTCTCACGTCGGACGGACATAGCGCAGGTCGGATCCTCCACCCCCCGTTGCTCAAATCGCCTTGCCTTCTCCGAGTACAGCGTACTCATGGCTATATCAAAGGCGCGGGTCGGTCTCACCAATCCTGTTCTTGGCATTCAAGCCTGGGTATTTCACTATACCCATTTCCTCACAGCAACAGCGGGTCTTTCCTGGGCACACCAGTACTTCCTGTGACTCTCTCCACAGGTGGACACCGCACTAGCACAAATGTCAGGGGTCTTTCCTGGGCACACCAGTACTCCCTGTGACTCACTTCACAGGTGGACACCCTATGACATCAAGCATCACAAAAGGGCCTTTCCTGGTCCCACCAGTACTTCCTGTGCCTCAATCACAGGTTGGACCCAAAACCATCACATGGCTATTTTCCTGGGCTACCACCCCAGTACTTCCTGCTACTCCTTTTCGCAGGCATAACCCGTAGCGTTATCACGGAGTCTTCTCTGGTTCGTATGCAACATCACCAATCCAGACTAACCTGTCCAGATGGGCTTCACACAGCATGCCTATTCCGTACTCCATTTCCGGATCTATATGCACAACAAATGGGATTTCAAGAATCACCCAAACGACTCCCAAAAGCAGCCACCTCTTGGTGGGGGAATCAAAAGATATGCCAAAAAGGAAGCCTTCACATGGCTAGGAAGAAAAGTCGTTACCCTTGACGACCGCTTCGGTGCCATGGCCTCAAAGCTAGCTTGCAAGACTCGCAAGATCGTTTCCTCCGCAACGCCGGCTTCGGATCTCTCGTCGGTAAACCGCAGCACCACCAGCAGCAGCCCCCTTTCCTTCTTCCTCCTCCTTTCTCTCTCTCTTTCTCTCTCTTGAAGAAAGATGAAGGCCAAAGTAAAATGACTAATCCTTCTCTGATTTCGGCCTTGAAGAAAAAGAGGAAGAGGCTTCAGCCCTTGGATCCAGACTGAAGGAATGGACGGCCACGATTCTGCCAAAAACACAAATTTTGACCCGACACGGCCTCGAACACGGCCGTGTGTCAGGCCGTGTGCCTCAAGCGGTGGTCAACCGACTTATCCAAACCAGTGACACGCCCATGGGACACGCCCGTGTCATGGGCCGTGTCACCAACACGCCTTCAGACACGCCCGTGTCTGTGGCCGTGTACCTGGATGAAAAAAATCCCAAATCATCCCGAGACTTCACACGGCCTGTGACACGCCCGTGTCCCAGGCCGTGTGCCCAGACAAGGCACAAAGACACGCCCTGTCGAAACCTTCGGCGGGCTGAGTTCATCGCCTGATTTGACACGCCCTGTGACACGCCCATGTCACAGGCCGTGTTCAACACTCGACACTCACATCTCGACACTCGACGATCGTCGAGAAAAATCGTCGAGCATGCGACATGGCCTTGGACACGCCCGTGTCCTGGGCCGTGTGCCTCCTCTCGACGCATCGCCGAGAGCAAAAATCGTCGAGACAAAGCCCAATCGTCGACACAACCTCGACACGCCCGTGTCGCAGGCCGTGTCAACTGACACGCCCTGGGACACGCCCGTGTCCCAGGCCGTGTCACCCAAAAATTCCTTTTTCCGAACTTTGGGCTGTTACAGTGTCGACACAGCTCCTTGTGTCGACACTTTCTATCTGGTGTCGACTCAACATCCCTGGTGTCGACACAATGACTCCAAGTGTCGACACTGCTTGCCTGGGTGTCGACACAAGTCTTCTTAAGTGTCGACACTTTCCCTCTGAGTGTCGACACATGGACTTAGAAACTTTTTCTTCTTTCCTGCAAATACTTAACCTGCACATGTAAACTCAAAATACATCAAATACATTTTGATGTATATCATTGAGTTGGGTGAGGCTTCTTCAAATTAGGTACATTTAAACCAATGTACCCAACACCCTCTTGTTTGACATATAGATTCGGAATTTGAGTACGGAATAGGCATGCTGTGTGAAGCCCATCTGGACAGGTTGGTCTGGATTTGTGATGTTGCATATGAACCGGAGAAGTCTCCGTGATAAACACATAGTTTAGGAGTCGATGGATTGGACTTGTGAAAGGAAGTAGCAGGAAGTACTTGAGTTGTAGTCCAGGAAAATATCCGTGTTATGCTTGTGTTGCTTGTGATGTTGGGTTCTACCTGTGAAGGAAGTAGCAGGAAGTACTGGATTGGAATTCCAGGAAATACCCTTTGTGATGCTTAATGTTCATAGGTGGTACCTGTGAAATGAAGTAGCAGGAAGTACTAGCGTGGTAGCCAGGAAAGTCCCCTGACATTTGTGATATTTGCGGAGTCATACCTGTGAAAAGAGTAGCAGGAAGTACTCGTGCGCCCAGGAAAGATCCGCTAATGATGAGTGATATGAACTCTTAGCTGGCTAGAAAGAACCGCAACAGCTTTTCCTCCGCAAAGATGGCCTCGGATCTCAGCTTGACACTCTCAAGCTCCACCAGAGATCAGCCCCTCTTCTTCTTCCTCCTTCTTCCTTTCCCTTTCTCTCTTCAGATTTGTAGAAAGATGAAGGCCAACATAAAATGAAACTTTCTTTCTCAGTTTTCGGCCGTAAGGAAGCGGGAAGGACTCTCAGCCCTTAGATCCCAGCTGAAGAAAATGAACAGCCACGAAAAAGCGGTAAAATCACTTTTCGGGTCCAACACGCCCTGTGACACGCCCGTGTCACAGGCCGT
The DNA here is from genome assembly GCA_039583875.1 of Platanthera guangdongensis. Taxonomy (NCBI): domain Eukaryota; kingdom Viridiplantae; phylum Streptophyta; class Magnoliopsida; order Asparagales; family Orchidaceae; genus Platanthera; species Platanthera guangdongensis. Next base: position 39,541,049 of record CM077162.1, on the reverse strand, counting down.
GTTCTCTAAGCAGTGCTCAAACCGCCTTATCCTGAAATAGGTCACGCCCAGGGTACACACCCGTGTCAGCCCAGACACGCCTGTGTCATAGGGCGTGTACCTCACTCGAGTCATACTCGCGACCTAGGGCGTGTCCCCTCTGGTCGACGAACTGCGCTCGACGATCGTCGAGCGACTAGCAAGGGATACACGGCCTGTGGCACAGGCGTGTCACAGGACATGTCCTGCTGTGTCGAGAGGTCGACAATTTTCTCTCGATGTGGTGTCGAGTGGGTTACACACCCTGGGTCACGGGCGCGACTGGGCCGACACGGGCGTGTACCCTGGCTGTGTTCTATTTTGGATATGTCATAATGAGTCGGTTCGTGTGCCGCTTAAGGTACACGCCCTGCCCGTATCACGGGGCGTGTCAGGCCCGAAAAGTGATTTTGTTAGCATTTTTGGTCATTCATTCCCCTGTTCTGGATCTAATGGTCTAGGCTTCTTTCCTGTGGATAATAAGGCCGAGAATGGAATAAAGTCCCTTCATTCTCATCTCCATCTTCTTCTCATTTAAAGAGAGAGAAAAATAAAGGGAAAGGCCAAGGCAAGGAAGGGAGAAAGGAAAACCAGCTGCTGGAGGAGCTGTGGAGTGCGGATTAAAGATCCGAGAATGGATTCGTGAAGGCAAAGCTGAGGAGGTGACTTCCATCCGGCTACTTCATGGCGCCGAAGCGATCTTTGAGGGTAACGATCTCCTTATTAGACATCAAAGTCCTTGCTTTATGCATGTGTGTGAAATCCTCCACCAAGAGGTGGATCTCGTAAGTGATTCCTTAGTTAAATTTGCATCTAGAGCCGGAAGTGTGGAGTACGGCATAAGCATGTTGTGTGAAGCTCATCTGGACGGATAGTCTGGATTGGTGATGATCATGGGTAAACCGGAGAAGACTTCGTGGATTTAACGATATGAAATATGTGTATGGGATGAATAAATGATATATGTTTTTGCTTCTAGATGAATGGAGGCTCTGGTTAAGCTCCTTGTGTTATGAGCGTTGTGGGTGCTATTTGTTCTGCGAGAACGGTGAAAAGCTGTGGCTGATCAGGAGGTAAAGCTGACCCGCGTCAAGCTGAGGTATTGATGATTTGAGTACGGGAAAAGGCTGACCTCTACCTGGTTATTTTGGGAGGTCGATTGGTGGCAATGCAAATGGGGGCTGCAGTCATACCCGGCTTGCTACACCACAGTGGTGGGTCGATCTAAATGCTCAATTTTGTTGTGGGGTTAGTACCTCTGAATGGTTCGGGCGGAATACTCACAGCATGTGTGTTGTGGTGACCAGGACCGGCCAGCTAACAAGTTAATAACCCCTAATCGGTGGTGTACGACTGGGATACCTCGTACACCAGAAAGGTGCCCTGGGTGCACGAAGCGTCTGGTGGATACTGGCATTTGTGATGTGATTGTGATTACTAAGCTGATAGAGTTTATGATATGGCAATGCATACAGGGAAGGAACCACTGCCCCGAGTAAGGGGTAGGGTCGTTATAATTGGTCAGTTAAAGCTGACCGTTACTTTATTTGCCGCTCTTGGGTGGATATGTGTTTGCAGGTGATGATGATTTGACATGAAATGAGTGGGTTGAAGGCTTGCTGCTTAAGGCCCTTGAAGGTCGTGCGAAGCGTGTTTGGATTTCATGTGTGGCCGGCCTGCGTGTCGATGTATGAAGTTGTATTTATGTAACGAGAAACTTGTAAGGCCATAAGGCAGTGTGTGGGTGAGTTGTATACATTCCTGGTTTTGATATATAAATGTGGAATTTATATAGTGGTGGACATTCTTTGAGTTGAGTTCATTTAACTTAAAATGCTGCGCTAGAATGTATTGAGTTAGAATGCGAGTAGATTTTGATTTCCACAAGTAATTCCGCCACTTGTCTGTGACATATGGAGTGGGATAAAGTCCCTTCATTCTCATCTCCATCTGTAATGCCCCGAAACTCAAAAGAGCGACGGGGGACGTTTTGGGCCAGATTTGGAATCTGGCAGGAGGCGCACTGCCTGGGACACGGGCGTGTCCCAGGGCGTGTCAGGCTGGATTCGACGATTTGGTCGAGAGGTCGATGATTTTTGGAGTCGACGATCGTCGAGCAGAGAACACGGCCTGAGACACGGGCGTGTCTCAGGGCGTGTCGAGCCCGTGTCGACGATCGGCCCGGGGAGTCGACGAATTTTGCTCGACGAAGTGTCGAGACACGATACACGTCCTAGGACACGGGCGTGTCCAAAGTCGTGTCAGGTAGTCGACGAATTTCGCTCGACGAAGTGTCGAGACAAGGCACACGGCCTAGGACACGGGCGTGTCCAAGGTCGTGTCAGCAAGTAGACGAACTTCGCTCGACGAAGTGTCGAGACCGTGAACACGGTCTGGAGCCCAGGCGTGTTCGAGTAGACACGGGTTAGGACACGGGCGTGTCCAATACCCGTGTGAGTCTCGGGTTGTTTTCGGGGCTGTGTCGATGGGGGCACACGGCCGACCACACGGCCGTGTCAGTTGGAACACGGGCGTGTCAGGTCGAACACGGGCGTGTTGGATGCCCGTGTGTTGTTCCAGGCGCGTCGATTTTGACGGCGAATGAGGGACACGGCCCTGGACACGGGCGTGTGCCAGGCCGTGTTCGGCCCAGGTTTTACTTTTCAGCTACGAATCGTAGCCATTCGTTTCCTTTTTTTGGGATCCGACGGTTGGGGATTGTTCCTACTGGGATATACCCTGGATTGGGCCTTTGAAACCCTTATTTCTTTTGAGCGGTTCTCTTTCTAAGTCAAGAGAGAGGAGAGCTAAGGAGGAAGAAGGAGCTTAGATCCGGCCATTGGAGGAGCTTCGAAGCTCCAAATCGCGAGCCGACTTCGGATCTACGGAGGCAAAGAGAGTGCGGTGCTTTTCATCCGCTTACTTTTCCATGGCGCTAAGGAAGAACGCTAGGGTAACGATTCTCTTCTTGAGCATGTGAAGCTCTCCTTCTTTGCATAGGAAGCCCGCTCTCGCGAGTTTGCGATGAGTTGGAGGCGTTCCTTCGGGTAGATATGTAAAGTCCCCGTTGTGTAGAGTCCGTAAACGAGAACGGACATAGGCATGATGTGTGAAGCCTATCCGGACATGTTGGTCTGGATCGGTGATGTTGCATTGGATAAATGCCGGAGAAGACTCCGTGCGATTGGTTGTTTTTCGGGTTTTCTACGTGGTAGATTGCAACAGGGAGCCTTGGGGATTAACCCTAATGTGCACCCGGAAAACTGGGCGGATGCGTGATCTTGCCAACTTGGTGGCCTGGGAGCCAACATGAACATAACCGGGTTATGTGAAGTGTGATGGAAACGGGACTCGGGAGAAATTTGACCCGCGCATATGGCTTAAACTGTCGTTGCGATGTGAGCACGGGTTAGATGGAACTGTACCCATTCTATGTCGTTCGGTTAGAGCCGTTGGCATAGATGAGGGTCTTCGGCGGTCTATGGCTTAAATTGACGTGACATATGCCAAGAAGACAAAAGCTCATATGTTTGGTCGTCAAAGTGGCGGTGGTGAGTCTGGAATGTCTATGGCTTAAATTGACGTGACATTGGCTGGTTCACTGAGAATGTGCCCTGAGTGCACGGGGTGTGTGGCCGTGCGAGCCTACGCCTATGATGTTGTGACATTACTATAATGCATGTTTATACTAATAAAATGCAGGGAAGGAGCATCGCCGCCCCGAGTTGGGGGCGGGATCGTTATAATTTGGTCAGCATTGCTGACCATTGCTCTTTGTTTGCCACCGTGTGGTGGTTTTGTTGCTTGCAGGTGCTGCTGGACCAAGCGGTCAATAGCGGGCTAAAGTCCAAATTGCGAAGCCGGCCCTTGAAGGCCTAATTGGAGTGTTTACTGCTTTTATTCATGTATGACCGGCCTGCGTGCCGTGGTTTGTAAATCATGTAATATTAAGTAAACAATTTTGTAAGGCATTAAGGCCAGTACTTGTGTATGTACTACATTCCTATTTGGTGTATTAGTGGACATTCGTGCTCTTTGTGCTGGGTTCTTAATTGCAACTTATAAATTGCTTCTGCTAGAATGCTCTGTGTCGGACGTTATGATTAGTTGGATGGTTTCCATGAGTAACCACCCGGTATGTCTGTGGTATATGGCGTCGGGCCCCGTCCAGACCTACTTTTATATGTTATGTGACGGATAGGGGCTGTTACACCATCTTCTTATCATTTCAAGAGAGAGAAAAAGAAAGGGAAAGGCCAAGTCAAGGAAGGGAGAAAGGAAAACCAGCTACTGGAGGAGCTGTGGAGTGCGGATTGAAGATCCGAGAACGGATTCGTGAAGGCAAAGCCGAGGCGGTGACTTCCATCTGGCTACTTCATGGCGTCGAAGCGATCTTCGAGGGTAACGATCTCCTTCTTGGACATCGAAGCCCTTGCTTTATGCATGTGCTTGAAATCCTCCACCAAGAGGTGGATCTCGTAAGTGATTCCTTAGTTAAATTTGCATCTAGAGACAGAAGTGTGGAGTACGGCATAGGCATGCTGTGTGAAGCTCATCTGGACGGATAGTCTGGATTGGTGATGATCATGGGTAAACCGGAGAAGACTCCGTGGAGTTAACGATATAAAATATGTGTATGGGATGAATAAATGATATGTGATGTTGCTTCTGGATGAATGGAGGCTTTTGTTAAGCTCCTTGTGTTATGAGCGCTGCGAGTGCTATTTGTTCTGCGAGAATGGTGAAAAGCTGCAGCTGATCAGGAGGGAAAGCCGACCCGCGTCAAGCTGCGGTATTGACGATTTGAGTACGGGAAAAGGCTGACCTATACCTGGTTATTTTGGGAGGTCGATTGGTGGCAATGAAAATGGGGGTTGCGGTCATACCCAGCTTGCTACACTACAGTGGTGGGTCGATCTAAATGCTCAATTTTGCTGTGGGGTTAGTATCTCAGAATGTTTTGGGCGGAATGCTCACAGCATGCGTGTTGTGGTGACCAGGACCGGCCAGCTAATAAGTTAATAACCCTTGATCGGCGATGTACGATTGGGATACCCGGTACACCAAAAAGGTGCTCTGAGTGCACGAAGCATCTGGTGGATACCGGCGTTTGTGATGTGATTGTGATTGCTAAGCTGATAGAGTTTATGATATGGCAATGCATACAGGGAAGGAACCACTGCCCCGGGTAAGGGGTATGGTCGTTATAATTGGTCAGTTAAAGCTGACCGTTACTTTGTTTGCCGCTCTTGGGTGGATATGTGTTTGCAGGTGATGATGATTTGAAATGAAATGAGTGGGTTGAAGGCTTGCTGCTTAAGGCCCTTGAAGGCCTTTCGAAGCGTGTTTGGATTTCATGTGTGGTCGGTCTGCGTGCCGATGTATGAAGATGTACTTGTGTAACGATAAACTTGTAAGGCCATAAGGCCAGTGTGTGGGTGAGTTGTATACATTCCTGGTTTTGATATATAAATATGGAATTTATATAGTGGTGGACATTCTTTGAGTTGAGTTCATTTAACTTAAAATGCTGCGCTAGAATGTATTGAGTTAGGATGCGAGTAGATTTTGATTTCCACAAGTAATTCCGCCGCTTGTCTGTGACATATGGCGTGGGGCCCCGGCCGAACCCACTGTTATATGCCACGTGACGAGTGGGGGCGTTACAAAGTGGTATCAGAGCCAGTTTAGATTGTTTGGGAGGAGAGAATATAATTGACCTCACGAATGTCCACTAGGAATGTATTTCATGCACGAAAGGGGCATGAGTGTGTAGTCAATGTATACTTACTGTTATGATATGGTTGATTAATGGTGTTACATTGATAGGTGGCGAGGAGTGATGCTGGGCAGTCTGAACCCCAGCGGTCTGACGAGAGTGCAGCACCCGTTGAAGCGCCTACGCCTCCTTCGGCGGAGACCATACGGGTGGTGACGGAGACAGTGCTTACGGTATTACAGGCACAATCGATTGGGCAGGTGTAACAGCCCAATTTTTAGCAGCAGGCACATTTTCGGGTGACACGGCCTAGGACACGGGCGTGTCCCAGGGCGTGTCCTTCTGTCGACGAATGTTGCTCGACGATCGTCAAGTGTCGAGTGTCGAGATGTGGTCGATGTTTGTCGAGCAGTGAACACGGCCTGTGACACGGGCGTGTCACAGGGCGTGTCCCTTTGGTTTGACGACCTTAGCCCGACGACTTTGCGTTGTGGCGTGTCGAGTGCCGTGTATGGGCACACGGCCTAGGACACGGGCGTGTCACAGGCCATGTGAGTCTCGGGTGATTTTGAGATTTTTCAGCCTGATGAACACGGCCACAGACACGGGCGTGTCTGAAGACGTGTTAGGGGACACGGCCCATGACACGGGCATGTCTTATGGGCATGTTACTGGTCTGGATAAGTCGGTTGAACACCGCTTGAGGCACACGGCCTGGGACACGGGTGTGTCACGGGCCGTGTCAGGCAAAAATGAGGTTTTTCTGGCAAAATTGTGTCCATCCAATCCTTCAGCCTGGATCCAAGGGCTGAGAGGCCTCCCTGTCTTCTTAAGGCTGAGAATGGGTTGGGGAAACTCATTTGGCTTTTGACTTTCTCTTACTACACTTCTAGATAGAGAAAGAGAGAGGAAGAAGGAGGAGGAGGAGAGGGGGCTGAGCACCGGTGGTGCTGCGGTTTACCGACGAGAGATCTGAGGCCGACGTTATGGAGGTAAAGCTCTTGTGAGTCGTTCAAGCCAGCTTAGAGCTCATGGCACCAAAGAGGTCTTCAAGGGTAATGACTTTTGTTCCTAGCCATGTGAAGGCTTCTTTTTTGTCATATGTTTGTGTTTCCCCCACCAAGAGGTGGCTGATGTTGGGAACCTTTGGGTGATTCATGAAATCCCCTTTTGTTGGCATATAGATCCGGAATTGGAGTACGGAATAGGCATGCTGTGTGAAGCCCATCTGGACAGGTTGGTCTGGATTAGTGATGTTGCATACGAATCGGAGAAGACTCTGTGAGAAACGTGTAGTGTAAGGATTCAACGGGTTATGCCTATGAAGGGTAGTAGCAGGAAGTACTGGAGGGGTAGTCCAGGAAAATATCCGTGTATGTTTATGCTATTGGGTCGTACCTGTGCATGAGTAACAGGAAGTACTAGTGTGACCAGGAAAGGCCCTTTGTGATGCTTGATGTCGTAGGTGGTACCTGTGAAGAGAGTAACAGGAAGTACTTGTATGCCCAGGAAAGACCCCTGACATTTGTGATATTGCGGTGTCATACCTGTGAACGAGGAACAGGAAGTACTGGTGTGCCCAGGAAAGACCCGCTAAGATTGTGAGATGAATGGGTGTACTAAAAATACCCAGGCTGAATGCCAAGAACAGGATTGGTGAGACCGACCCGCGCCTTTGATTAAGCCGCGAGTACGTCGTACTCGGTGAAGGCAAGGCGATTTGAGCAACGGGGGGTGGAGGATCCTACCTGCGTTATGTCCGTCTGACGTGGACCAGAAGGTGTGGTCTATTGCAGCGCATAGCAAGAGTCTTAGGCATGAGCGCCATGAGACAATGGGGGGCTACGGGCCATCCCGGTGTAGTAAGACTAGAACTCCGGCTGCTCGCCATGGAGTAAATGCTCAAGAGAGTTACCGTTGGGTTGTGACCCTGATACGGTGGTGGGCAAGTGCTTTGCCAGAACACCAAGAATGTGCCCTGAGTGCACGGACCGTTGGGCCGGGTGGCAAACGGTTGTGATGGCATGTGTACGTAAAAGCACCTTATATGAGATATCTTGTCATGCTTGTGATGTGCTATGCCTGCAGGGAAGATTACTGATGCCCCGATAAAAGGGGTAGGGTCATTATAATTTGGTCAGATGAATGCTGACTGTTGCTTCTGTTTGTCACCGTTGGGTGGATTGTCCCTATACAGGCGCTGGAGACCCAAGCGGGACGCATAAAGGATGAGGTCCCTGCTGTTGCTAGCCCTCGAAGGCTATTTGGAATGCTTGTTATGTTTTCTTTTATTGTGGTCGGCCTGCGCGCCAATGTTTAGGCCACTGTTTGAAAGCCTTGTAAAGCCATAAGGCCAATGATGTTTACGTTTACATGTTGTAAGACATTCCTATGATATATACAATGTGGAGTTGTTTTATATGGTGGACATTCAAGGGTGGAGTTCAAGTGTGATAGGCTTCCGCTAGAATGTAGTGTGTTAAGATGCGCTGCGCTGCTCTGATATCATCTCGTACCTTCACCGCTTGTTTTGTGATATATGTTGTGGGGCCCCGGGCGGACCTTCTAGGATATACCATATGAACGGATGGGGTTGTTACATTTTTGGTATCAGCTGTCTCGGTCTTTTCGTCTTGAAGTCGTGGTCGACTTCTTTTGTGCGGTGGCGAGCACGTGTTTGTGCAAACCATAGTTTTACGAGTGAACTCCTGAATGTCCATGATAGGAATGCAAATTGTTGTGTTTGGGGAACCTGCGTGTTCCTATTTTGTGTTGTTTGCTTGTGTAAGGCCGCTAATGTGTGTGTCTTGTCCACCTTTAGGTGACACGAAGTGAAGCTGGGCAGTGAGAGCCCCGGCATTTTGATGAAAGTACGGCACTAACCGCGGTGCCTACACCTCCACCGTCTGCGGAACATGTGTGTTTAGTTGCTGAGGCTTTATTTGCCATGAACCAAGGTCGACCATGTGGGCAGGAACAACCGGCTGTGAGGCCAGAACAGGTGACGGCAAGGCCTGAACCTGTAATGGATGTGGATCCTCAAGCGGCTGAGAAGCAGCTGACGCGGTTTATGAGTTTCCACCCGCCTACGTTCTCGGGAGCGGGAACTCCTACGCAGGATGAGGATTGGCTATCGCGCGTCAAGCGAATCATGACGTCGATTGGATCGGAGGAGCATCAGAAAGTCACCTTAGCTACCTTCCTGCTTGAAGGAGAAGCTAGATTGTGGTGGGATGAGATGGAGTTGCATCACTTGGCGGGTCGTCCCTTAACACAAGTAATTATGGAAGAATTCTCTCGACTCTTCCTAGCGAAGAACCTTCCTGCGGCGCAACAGATTGCCATGGAGAATGAATTCCAAAGGCTGACGCAAGGTGATGGTAGTGTTGACGCGTACCTGCATGAGTTTACTCGCTTAGGGCGGTATGCGGGTTCTATTTTTGCTGACGAGCAGAGGAAGACAAATCGGTTCTATGAAAGACTGAGGGACGAGTTGAGGTTCCTGGTTTCTAGTGATGTGAACCAAGGCTTCCAGGAGTTGGTTGACACTGCGAGCGCGCTGGAAAAGGATATGAAGAGGGTGCAGGGGAAGAGAGCTTTGGCTATGATGCAACCGGAGTGGAAGGTGCCCCGATCTGGGAAACCATTTTATAAGAAGAAATGGGGCAAGAAGTCCAAGACAAGTGGACAAGCTCCTTCATCTGTTACAGCGGGAGTAACGTCGGGGGCTACCTCAAAGCCGGAGACTCGTGTATCCTATAATTGTGGCCGGGTGGGCATATCGCTCGAGATTGTCGGATGTCGCCAAAGACTGAAAAGAAGGCGGGAGCGTCGTATGCGGAGAAGGGCAAGGCAATCGTGGACTCATCTGCCTCGCAGGCACAGCCTCGGGTCTACAATCTTGGCCTGCAGGAGGCCATCAAGCAGAGTGACGTCGTCACAGGTATGAGTTTAGTTTTGCATATGTGATTGCTGGTATGATTTGCTTCGTGCGTATGTGTTTGTGGTTTGTGTGTGTGGCATGATTGTCACAGGCTTTGTGCTGATTCGGGACACGCTAGCGCGAGCACTGTTTGATACGGGTACGTCGCATTCTTTTCTGTCTAGCGAGTTCATAGCACGGCTTGGGATACTTAGTCGTGCAAAGACAGATAGCGTCAGAGTGGTGCTGCCGAATGGTTGTTGGATGTTTGCAGATCAAGCTTGCGATGTGGCGGTCTAAATAGGAAGTCAGGATTTTCGTTTAACTGCTTCTGTATTGCCGATATCGGAATTTGACGTGATTTTTGGTATGGATTGGCTTGCGGAGCAGCATGCCATGATTGATTGTCAGCCCAAAGAGATCATGTTGGGCCAGAATACCGAACAGGATACAAAGTTCGCGGGTATGCGAGGAGTGGGCGGGACGTTGATGTCTGCACTCCAGGTAGTCAAGGTTGTTCGGAAGGGTGCGGAGTGTTACTTCGCATTGATTCATGCTGTTGAGCCTAAGGCCAGTGTGTGCGCGGTTCCGATTGTGGCGGAATTTACAGATGTGTTTCCCACGGATCTCCCTGGGCTACCACGCCAGCGGGAGATTGACTTCACGATCGAGTTGGTGCCAGGTGCGAAACCTGTGGCCCGCTCGCCATATCGTGTCGCGCCTAAAGAGATGGCTGAGTTGAAGGTCCAACTACAAGAATTGCTGGAGCAAGGTTATATATGCCCAAGCATGTCACCTTGGAGCGCGTCTGTGCTTTTTGTAAAGAAGAAAGATAGTGGGTTGTGGTTATGTATTGACTACTGTGAACTGAATAAGCTGACCGAGAAGAATAAATATCTGATACCCTGGATGGATGAGTTATTCGATCAGCTGGTGGGCTCGACCATCTATTCGAAGTTGGAACTGAAGTCTGGTTATTACCATTTGAGAATTAGGGAAGGTGACATTCCCAAAACTGCATTTGTAACGCATTACGGACACTATGAGTTCACAGTCATGCCATTTGGACTATGCAATGCGCCCTCAGTGTTTATGGATTTGATGCACCGCACGTTCCGAGAGTACCTGGATCTGTTTGTGATCATGTTCATTGATGATATCCTGGTGTACTCGAAGTCAGAAGCTGAGCATGAGACTCACTTATGGTTGGTGTTGAATACATTGAGACAAAATCAGCTCTATGCTAAGTTTTCGAAGTGCGAGTTTTAGCTATCGTCGGTGGCTTTTCTTGGCCATGTGGTGAGTGGAGCGGGCATTGTAGTAGATCTATGCTAACTTATCGCGGATTGCTTTGCCGCTAACCACGTTGACGCGAAAATATCAGAAGTTCGTTTGGATGACAGAGTGCGCACGAGCTTTTGAAGAGCCTAAGGTTCGGTTGACCACGGCGTCGGTGTTATCTTCGCCAAGTGGGATCGATGGATTTGTTATTTATAGTGATGCCTCAGGGAGCGGCTTGGGCTGCGTTCTTCTGCAGAATGGAAAGGTAATTGCTTATGGCTCATGCCAGCTGAAGGTGCATGAGCGAAATTATCCCGTCCATGACTTGGAGTTAGCGGCGGTGATTTTTGTACTAAAGTTGTGGCGACACTACCTTTATGGAGTGAAGGTGGAAATTTATACAGATCACAAGAGCCTAAAGTACCTATTGGAGCAGAAAGATTTGAACATGCGACAACGAAGGTGGCTGGAGTTCCTTGGGGACTACACTTTTGAAATTCACTATACTCCCGGGAAGGGGAATGTTGTCGCGGATTCCTTGAGTCGGAGGGCTCCGGCTAGAGCGAGTTGGTTACAACGGCATGATGAACGTCTTATCCAGGAGTTGGAAGCATTAGAGATATATTGTGTTGACAAAAATGCCACTGCCAATGCATGTTTGAACTGGACGGAGGTGCAATGTGACCTTGCGGACTGAGTTCGACGGGCAACGGAGTTGGATGAAGATCTTTTATGCTACGGTAACGAAGGGCCAGAGGGCAAATTCTCCTGGAATGACGGTCTTTTGCGAAAAGAGGGTCGGTTGTGCGTCCCAAATGTGGGTAAATTAAGGGAAGACCTGATGTATGAAGCGCATTATACAAAGTATTTCATTCACCCCGGGAGCACAAAGATGTTCAATGATATGAAAAGCTATTCTGGTGGCCCGGGCTAAAGAGAGATGTTGCCCTCTATGTGGTCAAATGCCAAACATGTGTGATGGTGAAGGCATAATGCCAAAAGCCGGGCGGTTATTTGAAGTCGCTGCAGATCCCAGAGTGGAAATTTGATGATATTTCCATGGATTTTGTACACGGATTGCCGAGATCGCAGCGAGAAAATGATTTCATTTGGGTGATTGTTGACCGGCTAACTAAAGTGGCACATTTTCTCCCGAACAGGCGGGATGATTTAGTCGACATTTTGGCAAAATTATATGTTGACTAGATTGTACGGCTTCACGGTGTTCCGCGGAGCATCGTCAGTGATCGAGATGGGTGATTCACATCAAATGACTGGAGGCTAGTTCACCGACTGTTGGGCACGAAGTTGACTTTCAGTACGACCTTTCATCCCCAAACGGATGGCCAAACTGAACGGGCCAACAGAACGATGGAGGACATGCTCTGGATGTGCGCCCTTGACTTCGGAAAGAGATGGGAAGATCATCTCTATATGGTGGAGTTTGCGTATAATAACATCTACCAGGCGAGCATTGGGATGGCACCATATGAAGCGCTATATGGAAGGAAGTGTCGTACTCCCTTGGCTTGGGTCGAAGCGGGCGAAGCTCGAGTTTATAAACCAAATGAGGTTGATGAAGCAAATTCAACCATTCGGACTATTCGAGAGAGGCTACTTATAGCCCAAGATCGTCAAGCAAAGTACTACAATGCCAAGCACCGGAACGTGGAATTTGCGGTTGGCGATTGTGTCTACTTGAAGATCAAGCTCTTCAAAGGTGTCTCCAGGATTCCACGTTTGAAAAAGTTGAGTCCAAGATATTTGGGTCCCTTTGAAGTGGTGGAGCGCATCGGAGAGTCGGCATATCGACTAGCTCTGTCAGCAGACTTGAGTGGATTACATGATGTCTTTCACATCTCGATGCTTCGGAAGGCCGTGAAAGATCCAGCTCAAGTGATCGCGGATGATCGTGTGCCGGTGGAGTATGGGCTAACAACGAGAGTTAGACCCATTCAGATTGAGGATCGAGCCGAGAAACAGTTTCGGAATAAGACGGTCGGCATGGTGAAAGCCCAGAGGGACAACTACGGCCATGAGGAACTGACATGGGAGAGAGAGCAAACCATGCAAGAGGAGTTTCCCGAGCTGTTTCTGTAATCCGTGGAGAGAATGTTGTTGTAACATGCGAGAGGAATTTTATTGTTATCACTATTTGGTTGCTAATTGCTGGTTGCCTTCCTGTGTACTAATTTCGATGACGAAATTTTTGTAGGAGGGGAGGGTTGTAACAGCCTAATTTTTAGCAGTAGGCACATTTTCTGGTGACACGGCCTGGGACACGGGCGTGTCCTAGGCCATGTCCTTCTATCGATGAATGTTGCTCGACGATCGTCGAGTGTCGAGTGTCGAGATGTGGTCGACGTTTGTCGAGCAGTGAACATGGCCTGTGACACGGGCGTGTCACAGGGCGTGTCCCTTTGGTTCGACGACCTCAGTCCGACGACTTTGAGCTGTGGCGTGTCGAGTATCGTGTATGGGCACACGGCCTACGACACGGGCGTATCACAGGCCGTGTGAGTCTCGGGTGATTTTGAAATTTTTCAGCCTGATGAACACGGCCACAGACACGGGCGTGTCTGAAGACGTGTTAGGGGACACGGCCCATGACACGGGCGTGTCTTATGGGTATGTTACTGGTCTGGATAAGTCGGTTGAAAACCTCTTGAGGCACACGTCCTGAGACACGGGCGTGTCACGGGCCGTGTCAGGCAAAAATGAGGTTTTTCTGGCAAAATTGTGGTCATCCATTCCTTCAGCCTGGATCCAAGGGCTGAGAGGCCTCCCTGTCTTCTTAAGGCTGAGAATGGGTTGGGGAAACTCATTTGTCTTTTGACTTTCTCTTACTACACTTCTAGAGAGAGAAAGAGAGAGGAAGAAGAAGGTGGAGGAGAGGGGGCTGAGCATCGGTGGTGCTGCGGTTTACCGACGAGAGATCCGAGGCCGACGTTACGGAGGTAAAGCTCTTGTGAGTCGTTCAAGCTAGCTTAGAGCTCATGGCACCAAAAAGGTCTTCAAGGGTAACGACTTTTCTTCCTAGCCATGTGAAGGCTTCCTTTTTGGCATATGTTTGTGTTTCCCCCACCAAGAGGTGGCTGATGTTAGGAACCTTTGGGTGATTCATGAAATACCCTTTTGTTGGCATATAGATCCGGAATTGGAGTACGGAATAGGCATGTTGTGTGAAGCCCAACTGGAAAGGTTGGTCTGGATTGGTGATATTGCATACGAATCGGAGAAGACTCCGTGAGAAACGTATAGTGTAAGGAGTCAACGGGTTATGCCTGTGAAGGGTAGTAGCAGGAAGCACTGGAGTGGTGGTCCAGGAAAATATCCGTGTATGTTTATGTTATTGGGTCGTACCTGTGCATGAGTAACAGGAAGTACTGGTGTGACCAGGAAAGGCCCTTTGTGATGCTTGACATCGTAGGTGGTACCTGTGAAGAGAGTAACATGGAGTACTGGTATGCCCAGGAAAGACCCCTGACATTTGTGATATTGCGGTGTCATACTTGCGAACGAGGAACAGGAAGTACTGGTGTGCCCAGGAAAGACCTGCTAAGATTGTGAGATGAATGGGTGTACTAAAAATACCCAGGATGAATGCCAAGAACAGAATTGGTGAGACTGATCCGCGCCTTTGATTAAGCCGCGAGTACGCCGTACTCGGTGAAGGCAAGGCGATTTGAGCAACGGGGGGTGGAGGATCCGACCTGCGTTATGTTCGTCCGACGTGGACCAGAAGGTGTGGTATGTTGGAGCGCATAGCAAGAGTCTTAGGCCTGCGCGCCATGACACAATGGGGGGGCTATGGGCCATCCCGGTGTAGTAAGACTAGAACTCCGGCTGCACGTCATGGAGTAAATGCTCAAGAGAGTTACAGTTGGGTTGTGACTCTGATACGGTGGTGGGCAAGTGCTTTGCCAGAATACTAAGAATGTGCCCTGAGTGCACGGACCGTTGGGCCGGGTGGCAAACGGTTGTGATGGCATGTGTGCGTAAAAGCACCTTATATGAGATATCTTGTCATGCTTGTGATGTGCTATGCCTGCAGGGAAGGTTACCGCTGCCCCGAGAAAAGGGGTAGGGTCGTTATAATTTGGTCAGCTGAATGCTGATCGTTGCTTCTGTTTGCCACCATTGGGTGGATTGTCCTTGTACAGGCGCTGGAGAGCCAAGCGGGACGCATAAAGGATGAGGTCCCTGCTACTGTTGCTAGCCCTCGAAGGCTATTTGGAATGCTTATTATGTTTTCTTTTATTGTGGCCGGCCTGCGCGCCAATGTTTAGGCCACTGTTTGAAAGCCTTGTAAAGCCATAAGGCCAATGATGTTTACGTTTACATGTTGTAAGACATTCCTATGATATATACAATGTGGAGTTGTTTTATATGGTGGACATTCAAGGGTGGAGTTCAAGTGTGATAGGCTTCCGCTAGAATGTAGTATGTTAAGATGCGCTGCGCTGCTCTGATATCATCGCGTACCTTCACCGCTTGTTTTGTGATATATATTATGGGGCCTCGGCAGGACCATCTAGGATATACCATATGAACGGATGGGGTTGTTACAGCAGGCAAGGCCTGCAGGAGTACCAGTTCAGACTGGTGCAAGGCAAGAACGTGCTACAGTTGTGGTGGAGGAGCAAGCAACGAATGAGTCATTAAAAAGCTTTATGGAGTTTCATTCACCTACGTTTGGTGGAGCGCTTTCCCCAACGCAGGCGGAAGATTGGTTGGCTAGAGTAAAGAGGATCCTGACTGCAATCAGGACGCTAGAGGAGCAGAAGGTGACCTTAGCCACTTTTCTGCTAAAAGGAGATGTGAGATTATGGTGGGATGATATGGAGGTACATCACTTGGCAAGTCGAGGTTTAGCGGAGGTCTCAATTGAAGAATTCTCCCGATTGTTTTTAGCCAAGTATTTGCTAGTGTCGCAGCGGATTGCGATGGAAAATGAGTTTCAACGTCTGGTGCAGGGTGAGACTGATATGGATACGTACCTGCATGAGTTTACCAGACTTGGTCACTATACAGGGTCTACTTTCACTGAAGAGGCTCGAAAGACGAATCGATTTTATGAGGGACTGCGTGATGAATTGCGATTGGCACTCCCGAGTTCGGTGAATCAAGGATTCCAAGCGTTGGTCGATACAGCCAGGGCACTGGAGAAAGATTTGAAACGAGTGCAGGATAAAAAGAAGTTGGCAATGGAGAAGCCGGAATTTAATGTCCCGCAGTCTCAACAATTGGAGTTTCGGAAATGAGACAAGAAGAAGTTCAGGTCTGCTGAACTAACTTCTTCAACTATTTCATCGGGCGCAACCTATGGACAAGGACGGGTTGAAACCCGTACATGTTTTAAATGTGGAAAACAGGGACATATAGCCCCTAATTGTTGGAGTGGCCCTCCAGGGAGGAGAAAAGGACGGGTGTGTCTTATAACCAAAAGGGTAAAGCAGTTATCGAATCATCTGCATCCCAGACGCAACCTCGATTGCATAATATGGAAGTGCAAGAGCCGCAAAGCTCAGTCGGTGAAATACAGCATTGCGTGTTTAGGTTGGAACTACAAGAGGCTATCAAACTCCCTGGTGAACTTAGACTGGGATATGGACAAGCTATTATCAGTCTGTTTTACTTGAAGTCCCAAAAGGATATTTAGCTCACTCATGCTGCTCATCTCAAACTTCCCTTGCATAAGTTTGACAAACTTTCTGTAAAGCTTGTTCTCAGTAGAACCAACGATTATGTCATCAACATATATCTGGACTAGGATGATCTTGCCCTTTGATTCCCTCAGGAAAAGGGTCTTGTCTATTTTCCCCCTTGAGAATTTGTTCTCAATGAGGAAAGTAGACAATGTCTCATACCATGCTCTAGGGGCTTGTTTCAACCCATATAGAGCTTTCTTAAGTCTATAGACATGATCAGGAAAGTGAGGATATACAAAACCTGATGGCTGGTCCACATATACTTCCTCTTTTAGATCTCCATTCAAGAATGCTGACTTGACATCTATTTGAAAGACCTTGAATTCTTTATAGGCTGCATAGGCAAGGAATAGTCTTATTGCTTCCAGCCATGCTACTGGGGCAAAGGTCTGGTCAAAGTTTATTCCTTCTTCCTGTCTGTAGCCTTTTGCCACCAATCTGGCCTTGTTCTTGATAATAATGTCATTTTCATCTAACTTATTCTTGTAGATCCACTTAGTCTCTATCATATTATGTTCCTTAGGTCTGGGAACCAGTTTCCAGACTTTGCATCTCTTGAATTTGTTCAGCTCTTCCTGTATAGCACTAATCTAGAATGAATCTTGGATAGCCTCTTCAAACTTCTTTGGTTCCATTTAAGACAGAAAGCTTGAACATAGTGTTGAGTTCAAGCTCTTGCTTCTAGTCATTACACCATGACTTGCATCACCAATGATATAATGAGCTGGATGATCTCTTAAATGTCTCATAGCTAGAGACAATCTTTCTTCAACTTACTGATCTTTAATGTCTTCAGCTGGTTGTTCTTCATTCTCAGCTTGTAAGTCTTGAGATCCCCCTAGATAGCATTCATCATCTTCAATCTTTTGGCCTGCTGGTTTATCTTCCCTGATGGTCAGATTGTTCATCTTATCTTTTAAACCTGCAGGACTAGAAGAAGTGATTGGCAACTCACAGTTAATTAACTTAGACTCGTCAAAGACAATATGGACATATTCTTCTACAACTTGTGTAGTCAAGTTAAAGATCTTATATGCTTTACTATTATTGATGTACCCAACAAATATCTCTTCTTGAGATTTGGCAGCAAACTTAGTCAAATGAGACTTACTATTGTTTAGTACATAACACTTGCTACCAAAAATCTTAAAATAGGATAAATTTGGTTTTCTGCCTTTCAGAATCTCATAGGGAGTTTTTTGTGGCTTTTAGTGATGGAAGCTATATTGAGAACATGACAAGCAGTATTTATTGCCTCAGCCCAAAAATATTCTTGAGAAAAGAAATGTCATAGCCCAAATCACATAGTTGACTTATGCTTATAAGGTTGTGTTTCAAACCTTTCACATAAGCTACTTGTGTGATAGTTATTATGTTATTAGTTATCTTACCCAAACCTTTAGTTACCCCTTTTTCTGAGCACCCAAAGGTAACTTTGGGACCATTCTTAATAGGAATGTATTCCTTTAGCATTCTCCTTGTTCCAGTCATGTGCCTGGAACATCCACTATCTAAGTACCATGTAGGGGTATGGTCACTTGGACTTACCTGCAACAAATATATTATCTAAACTTAGGACCCCAAATTTTATTGGGTCCTAGGTGCAAGTTAGACTTAAACTGAACATGCCTACCTGTAGTTCTTCTGACAGGTAAGCCACCTTTACTTCTCTAGACACTCTCACTATGCCAGCAATCAATGGCATAGTGGCCCACCTTGCCACAGGACCAGCACTCATGCACATTGTACCTTCTTTTAAGAACTGGCTTCACAGCAATGTTATTTGCAGCTCTCAAACTAGCTGGTACATCAGCTCTTTTATTAAGTCTTTCATCCACAGTTTGGTTAGGGACATGTCTGGAAGCAGAAGTACTTGGGATTTCTTGAACCCTATATGCAGCTGTCTCCTTTTCAGAAAGCATACTCCTGATAGCTTCAGATATTCCTAAGTCTGTTTTGCTAACAGACTTTACCTTAGCTTACAAATGGGCTGGCAGATCTTATGAGTCAGCTGCTACCTTGTTCTTGAGTGTTGGGGCTGGTACACCAAACACAAATGGTCCATTTTGAGCCATTTTGGTTTTCTCATGGGCTGCCCAATAGGCACTAGCACCCTTGCCATTTCTACTGGCTTGCTCACAATGACCATAAATACTATCATGGTCATACCTGTTAGAAGGTTGAACCACCTTTTTAAAAGAATTTTGAGGCTTGGAAGCAAGTGGTTGAGCTGGAGCTTTGTCTTTCCTGTTGGAATTGGCATCTCTTGTTCTTCCTTTGAAATCTAAACCCTTCTTACCCTTTTAGGAAGAGAAGGAATCTATCAAAGGTAACATAGAACTAGGTTTTGAGAACTTGGCCACTAGCACCCTCTCCTTTTGGAGTCTACTTTCAAGATTCCTAATATGATTATTCTTGAAAGTAATGGTATCCATCTGAATAACAGTTATGTTCTTCAATTTACTAATCTCTTTTAACTTCAGATCCAGCACTTTTGCTGAGTCTGAGGCAGCCAACTTCAGACTGGCATTCTCCTTTGCCAGTTGTTTGGCTAGGAGCATGCTTTCCTTAAAGGCTTGCAGGAGCTCTACATAATCATCAATTAGTTGATTGATGTCTCCTTCAGATTCAGAGCCATCTTTATCTCTTGATGAAGATGGTTCTGACTCTGGGATAGTAACATAATCTGACACTGAGGGTGAAGTTTGTACCTTATTAGGACCAGCCTGCCCCTGGCTGAGTTCATTCTCAGATATGGCCATCAGCCATATGCATTGGCTATCTTCTGCTTTATTGATATCATCCAACAATTGCAAGAATTCTGTTTCTATAGAATCTTCCTCAGTTGAGAACATCCCAGTGTAGGCCTCAGCAACCTCTTCATTTTCTGACTCTGATGAAAAAGAGTCAGTTCAGCTTTTCTGCTTCTTGGCCACAAAGGATTTATCTTTCTTTCCTTTATGCTGGTGTTTCGTTTTCTTACCAGACTCCTTTCTTTTGACAGGACAGTCTGTTATAACATGTCCTGGCTTGCTGTAACAATAACAAATAATTTTAGTAGAAGTTTGTTTATCGGGTTTAGAATCATACCTTTCCTCTTTAGAGGTTTTCTTCTTTCCCTTGTAATTGTCATCCTTGGAGTAAGAAGAAGAGGAAGGCCTTCTTATCCAGTTTTTTTCTTTAGGAACCTCTAGAATTGCCTAGAAAAGGCAGCAAGCTCCTCATCAGAATTATGGACATCTGCAGTGCTTGTGTCTGAACTTTCTGAATCAGTATTAGCAACTTTTCTAGGAGGAGAAGGATTCTTTCTCCTGCCCTTCCTTGTAGCTTCAACCTTGAAAGCCACATACTTATCTTTGTCATAAGACCTGCTGCTCTTTTCCTCTTTCTTTTGGCAATTAGATGCATTTCATAAGATAGTAATTTTTCCAAACAAGATTGATGGAGGAGTATCTGCAAGTCTGGCCACTTCTCTGATGACACAGACATTGGTATCCCAATCCTTGGTTAATGATCTGAGAAACTTGTCATTCAGTTCATTAGTGCTGAAGACTCTTCCATAAGTCATCAGCTCATTGACAATTCTGAAGAACGTTTCATAGCATATAGTTATGCTATCTGTCTTGGCTTATCTGAAACTCTCATATTTTTGATTGAGCATAGATTTCCTATCCTCTCTTACTTCTTCTGTCCTCTCCATGTAGACAATCAAAGTGTCTCACATTTCCTTTGAAGTTTTGCAGTGGACTAAATTCTGAAATGTAGAATCATCTATGGCACTAACAATTATGTTATGTGCCCTCTTATCCAAAGTGGCTAAGATGATCTCATCTTTGGTCATCTCAGAATAACTCTTTGGAGTTTTCAAATTTGCATCTAGAACAGATGTCTTCATAGGGATGAAAGGCCCTTCTTGAACTGTGATGTAAATTCTTGGATCAGATGCCTCTATGAATAATCTAACTCTCTCTTTCCATATGACAAAGGTTTCTTTTCTACAAATGGGAGGTTTCATGGATCCAAGTTCTTTATGATTTTCACCTAAACCCATCTTGGCTATCTTATTACTGCCTTGGAGATACACTCAGACTATTAAGTCTAATTTTGAGGAACCTCCCTCTGATACCACTTGAAAAAATTGGTTTCAAGATTGTCTAAACACCTAGTGGGTAGGTGAATAGGTTCAATTCCAATTCAACTTAGGCAGATAATAAATTAATCACAGCACGGTTATAAATTGTACAGCTACCACATCACACAATAATCCAATCACACCATACACACAGATTTATAGTGGTTCCCCAAATGATGCGTATATTCACTTTCCCCCTTCGCCAATCTAGCAGTATAATAGATTCGGTCAAACTTCCTTCCACCTTCTTAGATCCTCAGATCGTACAACTCAGAACCCAAGCTGGTTCCTATAGCTCAGACTTCAACAAGTGCCACAACTCAGGCTATTCTCAAGAACCCTACCTCAGAGTGAATCCACACTCCTACCACTCAGACAATCAAGCCCTACCTCAGCCTTATCACCAGGCCTACAGCTCAGAGAACTTAATCTCCTACCTCAGGCAAACATCCCTACCTCAGCCTTTATAATTACAGGCTTACAACACAGATATTGAAATCTCTTACACTCAGATCTAAAATAGATCTTACAGAAAATTGATTAAGAGTATGTTTCTTCCTTCACCCAGATAGAGAGAGAGGTGAGGGAATCTTGATTAGATCTTGATGGATCCGCTTTCTTCAGATCTTTGCTGTAATGAATTTGATTCAACCTGACTTAGCTTATTCAAAGCTTCTTGAAAGAGAGAACCTAGGTTGAATCTTCTTGTTGTATAGAATTCAGTGAATTCTTCTTGGAGTATTCCTCCTTCTTCTTGGTTTCCCTCTATATTTTCTCTCTGTCTCGCTATATTATTTTTCTCTGATAGCTCAGCTCTATTTATAGATCACATCAGAGGCAACTGGCTGATCCAGTAGTTAACCGACATCTGACAGTTCTGACATATCTGACAGCCTTGACAATTCTTACAGATATCAATTCTTCAGTCTTGAGATCTGACACTTAGAGTTATTTAACTCAGCTGAATTTGTCGAGAGACAAGGATAGTATGTGTCGACACAACTGAAGTATATGTCGACACAATTACCCGGGTGTTGACACACTTCCTTTGGTGTTGTCGACAAACTTCAGAAAATGTCGACATAGTTCTTCATTCAGTCTCAACACTGCCTTTGTAGAATGTGTCGACAGACTTCAGAAATTGTCAACATAGCTCTTCATTCAGTCTCAACACTGCCTTTGTAGAATGTGTCGACATACTTCAGAAAATAGTCGACACGGCTCTTCATCAAGTTCTCGACACAGCTGTTTTAGAATGTGTCGACACAAATCCTGTGTGTCGACACAACTTCTCCAAATGTCGACCCAAGTCCTGGATGTCGACATAGTTGCTTCTTTACAATTGCAAGTACAACAAGTTCTAAGTATGTCGACATAAGTTATGAGTGTCGACACAGTTGATGTCGACTTAAACTCTGGGTGTCGACACAAGTCCTATGTGTCGACATAGACTTGCTTCTTGTCTCGACACAGCTCCTTTAAAGGTGTCGACACAAAATAAGTGTCTTGACACTTTTGTACTTAGAATAATATCTGTAATCTTTAGCCTGCACAAGTAAACTCAAAATGCCATCAAATACAAACTGACATATATCATTGAGTCATGTGAGACTTCCCCAAATCTGGTACACAATTTACAATGTATCCAATAGCTTCCTTATTCTTGTTCGACTCACTGGCCTTATCGAACTGGGTACTACAACACGCAGTTAATCATGCATCGGTCCCAAGTCTCCCAAAGACAAGCTGATAACTTCTCATAAAGAAGTTATTTAGCTCAATTTTTAGACTTAATATATGTTCTAAGTGCTTAAAACGAGTTTAAATAGATTATAAATAAAAGTAAATTCATATTTATTGATTTGTGGCTAATCTGATCTTTTTCCTATGTATTAGCGCAAGAAATGCCGAATAAATCTGCTTGGAGAATCAAAATCTGCCCAAATATCATTTGTTGGAAAAAAAAAGGTTGCAATCTGTCAAAAAATGGTTGCAACGTCTGGACTAATTTCAAAATTCAGAAATTGCGCCATTTGCAATTTTGGAAAGAGCCATCCTTTGGAGAAAGGGTTGAACGTTTTTATGGGGGATTATTCAGGAGTTATAGATTATTCATCATCTTGAGGAGGAAGGGAGTTCTTCATTTAGGGTTTTCAAAAATCCTTCGTTCAAGGGGCGGCCAAAGCAAGGAAGATGACGGATCTATGGGTTGATCGAGCGAGGGACGTTGAAAGGAGAATTCTACAATGTTTATTTGTCAATTTCATCATATATTGTAAGATCTCTTCAAATGCTTTGTGTGTTTCCTCCGTCGCCATGAACTAATTCTTTTTAAACTTGTATTGTGAGAGTACTATGACTTATTTGATGATGTTCTTATAATTTTCCTTCATGATTGTTTGGTTAATGTTCTTTATCGAATTTAAGATTTTTATTTTGAAGCTTTTGACCAAGGTTTCGCTTTTCTACTGCACTCCATAAATCGATAGAGGAGTTGCGCAAGTGCGTCTTAGATTCGGTATAACATTTGAATGGAGAAAGAGATTTCTTCTTGATGTTAGCAACTTTGGTTTTCGATCTTTATGCGGTACTTGTTTCACCTCAGGGAAAATAGAGATTGGGATTTTCGATATCGAGAGATACGGATTTTCTACTCTAAAATCGTTGCAAGGCGTTTCACCACACATACTCATGAAGTCACCTTTTTAATTTCATCATGCTAGGCATAGAAAATCATGATACAAGATTAGTTTTCCAATTAATAAAAAATATTCCTTCAACTAATTGTAGTTTATTTTTAATTAAGCATTTTTATTTATAGTTTTCAATAATTATAACATCATCATTCTTAACTTACTTGAATTTAGAGAAAAGGCATAACTAGTATTTGCAAGCAATAAATCTAACACCTCTCTGTGGGAACAATCTTTATTCATATTGTATTACTTGATTCGACGCGTGCACTTACGTGTAATACGTATACCTGTTTTGGGTGTATAAAGTTTTTGGCGCTGTTGTTGGGAAGATGCAAATAATTTAGTGTTTCTTTCTTACAGTATTAACAAATCCTGAGTATTTAGAGTTCAAGTTTCTAATTTATTTTTATGTTTATTTGTAATGTTGTCTAATGCATGTTTTAGTTTTAAAATTTTTTTAAAATACTTTTTTTAGTTTTCTTTTGTTTTAATCTGTTTTTAAAAATTTATATAGCGGGTTATCCGTATCTGAAATAATTTTCGTGTGTAGTTTATTTTTTGCAAATAAGAGTTAATTTTATTTTATTCACATCCGTTAGAAAAATGTATACACATGTGAGATGTGAGTGGTGCGCTTCGTTTAGTCATACTACTGATGCGTGTTATATGGGCAATGCAGAGTATCATTCGTGGCTCGTAAAATATTGAGAATATTTAGGTCCTCAATATTGTGCGGCAAATCATCATAATTTAATGTCCCCACGTCAAATAGTTCCTCGACCTTATGACTCGACTCCTTGGTTATCGAGTAGTAATGTTGGGGAGTGTTTATTTTGTCATAGTATGGATCACGTTTTGAAGGATTGTGTCGCTTAAAAAAGAGAGAGAGAAAAAAAATTACGAATCAGGCATCGAGACCATATCTACTGTTGCAGTACCACAATTTTTGCGTGGGACTATTGCGGATAAGCCTCTTATAATTGTGAGTTCGTATATTAATAATGATGCATCACCTCCTCATCCACACTCATCACCTAGTTTTTATCCACCCGCAAAGGAACCCAATCATACATATTCTAAATTAGATACTAATAGTCTTCCTCCATTTTCTTTGCAAAACTTTTTGCACCTATTTTTGTCAATCCCGTCGAAGATATTGCGCAGGGTGATGATCTAGAACCTAAGGTTACGCCAAAGTGGGATGAAGATATTGTTATCTCCGATGAGGGGAATGATTCTTTGGAACATGATGACGCGCCAATATGGGATGAAGTTGATATCCTTTCTGAAGAGGAGGTTTGCACTTCTTTATTGGAGGAGGAGGTCCAACTCACCACCGAGGACCTTGATTTCTCAGGTCCCCCTTGTTATGATGTTTACGATACCGACATCGATCAATTCATAGAACCTGCTGGGAGTGAAACCGGGATCACTGCTATGATTAGAAATCACTTATGACTTTCTTCTATTTTATTTCCTAATCTTCTTTCATTATCTGAGCCCAAGAAAGTTGATGTATCACAAATATTTCAGAAGGTTATTGTACACTTTCCTCAAGTTGATGAGATGAGTATCCCCTTATGTCAGGAGTTTGAGTCCTCCCCCATAGTGGAAGTCTCTTTCATTATTTTCCCTCCTTGCAGCCTTCCTGTTGATGAATATACCTTATTGGGCAAGGATACATATTTTGGTGAGGTAAGTGAGGAGCATTCCTACTCCTCTTCTTACTTTTTGTTCCCTCTACCTGCGATGAACATGTATTATTATTTAGGTAAAGGGGTGGTTGTCTTATCATCGCATTGGTACCCGCTACCGACCCGAATATTAGAACAATTATCTGTTCATTTTTATTTTCACTCTCCAATAATTTAGAATTTTAAAATTTCTAAATAAGTCGTGCTGGGGAGACAATAAACCCAGTAGTTATCTTTCGTTTATTGCATATTATATTTTAATTTTTCTATCTGTTTTTGCAGCCCCACGATAAATTAGGCGCTAGATGGGAAGCAACCAATCATTTATTTTATATTTATCTATTTTAATAAATCTAAAAAATGAGCAAAATTAGTTTTTTTTATTTAGTGTTTTCTATTACTTTTGATCGGAGGAAGCCTAATATGAGGAGGATATTTTTTTTAAATGAAGTTTGGTTGTTGCAACCTCAAAAAAGGAGGTTGCAATTTTTAAGTTGCTGTTTTTTTCTATACCGCACAGTGCTGGTAGAAATTTGATTGTCGCAATCCCAAAAAAAGAGATTGCAACCTTTTTTTGTTGTTTGTGTTTCTTTACTCACAGTGCTGGCAGAAGTTTGGATGTTGCAACCTTTTTTTGCTGATTTGTTTTCCAAATTTTTTCTGCTCCTTCCTGAAGAACTGCACCGCAAAGCTTTGGTAGGCCGGTTTAACTGAACTGGCGCGCGTAATTATGTTCTCAAACCATCTTTGCATGATATTAAACCTTACAATTGTCGATTCAATTTTAATTTCTTCTCTTAATCATTCTGATTAGTGGTCTGGTTCAGCCTCCTTGTCTAAATCCCGATCCTTTCCCAAATCATGATGGGTAGAGTGTTCTCGGCAAAAATCGGAGAGAGCGTAGTGTGACGGGCTTCGTGAGAGCAATGATGAATATTATTATCTTCTTTTCAGTTCTATTTTGTATTTGTTATATGTGTTATGAGTGGATTATCTAGTGATGATAGTTTTATCTTTTTGGACATTATATTTTGTGGTTTGTTATATATGTTGATAGTCTGTCACGATACTCGAGAACTTCTTGATTATTTTTTTTATCATGGTATTATACTGCGCGCTCATGGTTTCATCTCACGATTATCTTGCCCTGTATGATTATTACTTTGAATGAAATTCTGATCTTCTATGGTTGTTTAGTACATATAATAAATTGAAATTAATACGTCGGCTCGTTGTGATAGTGAGCCTTTATGGCTTATTATATGATGATAGTTGAACATAATTTATTGAGGTGTATTATTTATATTGTACTTTGTGATATGTTTTTATGACATGTTGATGTTCTGTATGTTGGTTATCGCGAGACACTCTTATTTTATCTACCTTCAAGTTAATCTAAAAAAAAAATTTATTTTTCTAGTATGCTTGTTGTGTTATGTTATGGTGTAGCATGATGTTATGAGTTGTGTTGTTTATTTGATGATTTCTACAATGACGTGATCTTAATACTCTGGAGTATTATTAGGATGAAAAAAATGAAAGTATCTTACCTTACATGATTCTGATATGTTTGTGTCACTTGTGATGATTTTTGTTGATATACGTAAAATTTGACAAAACTCCATTTAGTATTTTAACCTTTGTATATGTCCAAGATTTGAGTTTTACATGCTACAACACGTGACTAGGATTGCTGATGGACATTCTATAATAGAGTAAATGGTGTACATCATCAAGAAAGTAATAGACAACCATGCAGACACTCCAATCTTCGGGGAAGTATTAAATTTCAAGACTCATTTTGTCATTTTCTTTATGTGTTGATTAGTAAAAAATGTTTTTTAAAATGAAACTTCTTGGGTATTGAAGTCACTTTGCTAGGGACTAGCAAAAGCAAAAAAGTGTGGAGGTGGGGGTGGTATAACCCCCATTAATTCGGTGAGGAGTGAACTTTTGTAATAATAATGGTTGATCCTACTTCTTGACATAATTAACGAATAAGTTATTCAATTCTATTTGATGATTAATGTTTGTAGGATGGTCATTTTTAATGGTTCATATTTTCGATTTGAAGTTAGTGAGATGGGTAAAGACTCTTTTAAGTATTTATGTATCCACAATATTCTTTAAAAGAATTTTCTTCCTAAAAATTGATCCTCACTGACTTCTAAAAGTAATGATGGAAGGGTTAGCATGAACCGAGTCGGAGATGTAAACTAAAGCATTGAGATATCTAGTTGATTTGTAAGAACGATTAGTACTTATCTTTGATCAATTCGTGTCTCACTACCGATATTTGATCATTCACTGGCCTTTAAGCTTGAACTTTGAATTTTCACGTATCATTTCCCTATATTTCTAATAGTTATTTTTTATTAAGTTCTTCAACTATGGGTGATTGTTAAAAAAAATGTATGAGTCGTAGTGATATGTGGTCTGAGTGTGTGTACACCTACTTGGAACGATCTCTACTATGATTTTATAAAAAAGGATTAAAAAAGAAAATGTGTCATAGTGATATGCGACCTAGGTATGTATATTCATACTTGAAATGATCTCAACTATGATTAACAAAAAAGAATATAATATAAAAAATGTCATAGTGATATGTGGCCCAAGTGTGTGTACACCTACTTGGAATGATCCCAACTATGGACTAAAATTGTGATAATAAATAAATATATTCCATAGTTTGGAGAGTTACTAAGTATATCAACTAGGAAAATACCTTTCACTATCGTAATTTATTTCTAACCAAGCCAGAGCCATTACCACTGTTAGTCCTTATATTTTCTTATCAAATTAAACTACTAACTCTAGTGGAAGTTAAGTCAAAGACTTGCCTTATTCCCATTCCTTCTTAGTTATTGAGGAAGTTCGATGAGAAACATTTAGTGGAGTAAATAATTTTAAAGGATAGCACACAGCACACTAGAAAGTTTAATTAAGTGTTATCTTTCATCAAGCTAATGAATATTTTTATTTTGAACCATTAATTTTTGACAAGTCCTCAATTGGTTAAATCGAAACTCTTGAGTAGACATTCTTTAATTTTGTTTGAGAAAAAAGATCATAGAAGTTTATATTTTGATGACTATATCCTCACTCAATTCGATGATTGAAATTGTCTTTGCTAGGGACTAGCAAAGGTTTAAGTGTGTAGGCATGATAACTTCTCACAAAGAAGTTATCTAGCTCAATTTTTAGACTTAATATATGTTCTAAGTGCTTAAAATGAGTTTAAATTGATTATAAATAAAAGTAAATTCATATTTATTTGATTTGTGCCTAATCCGGTCTTTTTCCTATGTATGAGCGCAAGAAATGCCGAAGAAATCTGCTTGGAGAATCAAAATCTGTCCAAATATCATTTGCTGGGAAAAAGGTTGCAACCTCTAAAAAAAAGTTGCAACGTCTGGACGAATTTCAAATTTCAAAATTCAAAAATTACGTCATTTGCAATTTTGGAAATAGACATCTTTTGGGGAAAGGGTTGAACGTTTTTTTATGGAGGATTATTCAGGAGTTATAGATTATTCATCATCTTGATGAGGGAGGGAGTTCTTCATCTAGGGTTTTCAAAAATCCTCCGTTCAAGGGGCGGCCGAAGCAAGGAAGACGACGGATCTCCGGGTTGATCGAGCGAGAGACGTCGAAAGGAGAATCCTACAACGTTTATTTGTCAATTTCATCATGTATTGTAAGATCTCTTCAAATGCTTTGTGTGTTTCCTCCGTCGTCATGAACTAATTCTTTTTAAACTTGTATTGTGATAGTATTATGACTTGTTTGATGATGTTATTATAATTTTCCTTCATGATTGTTTGATTAATATTCTTTATCAAATTTAAAATCTTTATTTTGAAGCTTTTGGCCAGGGTTTCACTTTTCTACTGCGCTCCATAAATCGAGAGAGGAGTTGTGCAAGTGCGTCTTAGATTCGGTATAGCATTTGAATGGAGAAAGAGATTTCCTCTTGATGTTAGCAACTTTGGTTTTCGATCCTTATGAGGTACTTGTTTCACCTAAGGGGAAAGAGAGACTAGCGTTTTTCGATATTGAGAGATACGGATTTTCTACTATAAAATCGTTGCAAGCCGTTTCACCACACATACTCATGAAGTCACATTTTTAATTTCATCACGCTAGGCATAGGAAATCATGATACAAGATTAGTTTTCCAATTAACAGAAAGTACTCCCTCAACTAATTGTAGTTTATTTTTAATTAAACATTTTTATTTATAGTTTTCAATAATTATAACATCATCATTCTTAACTTACTTGGATTTAGAAAAAAAGGCATAACTAGTATTTGCAAGCAATAAATCTAACACTTCTTTGTGGGAACGATCTTTATTCACATTGTATTACTTGATTCGACGTGTGCACTTGCGTGTAATACGTATACCCGTTTTGGGCGTATCACAGGCCTTACAAACAAACATAGCTCACTGTGAGCTATCAACGGCGGTAGCACTACCGTCGTGCGGTAGGGGACAGACTATCGTTTCTTCCCCTTTTCGGGTGTTTTCCTAGGGAATTCCCTCAGTACTCTCACTGCAGTCACCTACACACCCCGTGACTCTGAAATCTATACTCGTAACACGGAGTCTTCTCCAGTATACAAAACATATAATCATCATCAATTCAGACCAACCCGTCCGGATGGGCTTCAAACAGCATGCATCTTTTGTACTTCGATTACGGATCTAAATGCAAAACTATGGGGATACGCGGATATACCCGTCGGGAGAACCACTTCCACGCACTCATGGAGCGTCTACCCTATAATGTCAAACGAAGGACTACACATGTCCAAGGAAGAGGATTGATACCCTTGATGTACGCTTTGGCGCCATGGAAGAAATCTAGACGGTTGAAAATGACCGCTCCGGCTTTGCCTTCGTAGATCCAAACTCGCATTGCGAATCCAAGATCTAAATCGCAAACGACGGCGAAGTCTCTCTTCCGGCGCTGCTGCTCCTCCTCCAAGAAATCCAGGTCAAGTCCTCAACTCCAAAAGAAATGAAGTGAAAACTGTCAAACCAATCATATAAACTGAGCTACCGCCGAGCGGTAACTAGCTACCTTCGCACGCTATCACCTCGTTTCATGAGTAACCGCCCAGGCTAGCCAATCACAGGCCGCCAAGTGGACATGCCGTTACGGTTTCACTATCGTCGCGTGATAGGACGCTAACGTCGTGCGATAGCCTTCGTCGGTTACAACACGACACCCGTTGTTATCGCCGCGCGCTATCTGCTACCGGTAGGACCCTGAGAGTCTCGACAATTAAATTGACGACCTAGCTATCGTCGGCGGTATCACTATCATCGGGCGTTAGCTTCCCAAGAGCTCTGCCAGATTATTTTCCCCGCTACCGCCACGCGGCAACACTACCGCCACGCGGTAAGTCCAAGTTGAGTTAACTCAACGCTGTCGACGCTCTCAACGTTGTCGACGCTATCACTGGAGCTACCGCCGCACGGTAACTAGCTACCGTCGGGCGATAACCTCCAGAACACCATCTCCTGCTTTACGAAAATTGGGTCGTTACATGCAAGCTGTAATTATGTAAACTTTGTGGGGAGGTCCCGGTAAATAACCCTTAAAAATAATGATGAAAATTCATAAAATAAAATAAAAAATAGTAGAACTTTTATTGCTACTATGCTAGAGTGTCAGTAGGTATGTCACAGCATTTGTATTTTTGAGTAAGACTATCATTAGACTTATGAGTGATATTTTTTTAATGTTTCATTAAACTTATCAACTTCATTAAAGTTGATTTGGTTGTCTTTAATGCGTTTATTTTAAGTTGCATTCAATAATTAATGCACCTTTCTCTATCTATAATACAAAATTGATTATATAGTTAATTAACAAATATTATTGTGTTTATTTTGTCATTAGTGTCGTAAACTTTACCTAGAGTAAAACTATATTATTAATTTTGTCCTTGGACCTTTCATGGTTAGGGTACTGTCGCATTTGCCCATAGGGGCGGAGTCCCATGCCTCTTACTCTCACGCGCGTGCGCGTGTGTATATATGTGTTAGCAATTACTGTGATATCTCTTTGTGAGTTTCTATAATTACAGGTTGCACCCCTTTTAAGTTCCTCATTTACTAATCGCCTCTCTTGAAATGGGTGCATTTCCAATATTTTGTTTATGAAGGGATGTGTTTGTAATATTTTTACAAAAAAAGGTATGTTTTTTATATAGGACTGTTTTCTAATTTAGGGTTGGTCTTTATGCTAGAGATACTATAAAAATAATATTGTAAAGGTATATGAACTATTTTTACTGGAGCTAACCCAACAATCTTCCCTCTTAATTCTTTGTTGTAAAATAAAACAAAAATCAATGTGATGGTGAAATGGGAATAAGCAATGTTTCATCAAATGAAAGTTTTCAGTAGATAATCTTTCTCCTTACTGCTTTGTTAATGGCTGAAATTTATGAGCCGATCATAAATCTGTCCAGGTTTTATTGTTGGGCCGACCACTGCTCCGACTCAATCTGCTATGCGCAAGTGATGTGATGGTCGATGAACAATATGATCCAACGATTGTTTGCAAGTTTTATGGAGAAGAATGCATCTATGTTTTTTTGGAAATCTCTTCTTTGTTTTGATTTACAATATCATGTAAGTTTACAACTATCCAGTCCTATGTTAATGTGTGTTATTGTTACATGTAAGTTTGTGTAATTGCTTTTTCCAAGTCTTTTGTAATGGAAATGAAGTGTGTTTCTCATTTATTGTTTAATTGATATTGTGTATATAGTCATGTTTTGATGTTTCTCTTGGCCTAAGCGACCATACTAGTGTGTATTTCATTGCCCCTCATTTCTTAATAGTAGTCACTGCATGAGCCACGGAAATATTTGTTGCCCAATGTGCCTACATAAACTACATAAAAAAGTCATCACATTTTGTCCATTCTGGTCTCTTTTTGCTTTTTACGTACATTCTCTGGATCAACATCTGTGTTTGTGTTTTTTTTTTCAATTTTTAGGAGTGGGGTTAAAGGCAACACTCATTGCTGACGCTATGTGCACACTATAAATTTTAATTACATGTCATTTTGTTAAATGCAAATCACTCTAAAAAAATCAAAATATTATGTGATTGCATCAAAGGACTCATGGGAGAGTATATGACAGCCTCTCTCATTAATAAGATTACATCTCAATATTCAATTTCTAAGTAGATTTGACTATAAATTAATTGATTAAATTACAAAGAGCACAAAAATAAATATTGAAAAATTTGTTGTATCCTCTTACCTTGCATGAAATAGACAATATGAAAAATTAGTTTCAAGATTTTTTGAAAAGAATATTTAGTAACAAACAATTCGGAAGCCGTAAAGATTCTATTAAAATTCATTTTTTAAAAAAAATTGAATCCAAATTCAATTTCGCATTTGAGTGATATGTGAATAATATTATATCTGTAAAAATGATTCACGACTAGAGGAAAAATTAAATTTAATAAATTTTATATGACAAGATGCACTTTCTTATAAGCTATAGAGCAAGTTTTATATGTTGTTGCTCGAAGCATTTCGAATGGTGGTCAAAGTGAAATTGTCTCCCCGTTGCCCCAGCTTGAGTTTTGTAGGCAAATCTCTAGGTTTAATACGGATATCAGATATCCATGTATCCGAAATAGACCAGTTAAGCCTCTGAACCCGTTATGTACCCAAATATACATTAACATTATATACTAATTAAACTTCTCTAAATCCGAATTCAAATCCAAGATTTATTAACAAATCTAAATCCCAATTCAAACATATGAACGAATCAGAATCTCTTCATTTTATCTCGATTAATGTGTTACTCGATTCGATTCATGAAAACCCCAATTTGAGGGTATCTTAAAGATGAAGATTCTAAAGAGCAGTTGTCTGGTTAAGAGTTTTTCTTCAAGATGAGATGTTGTGTTAATAATATTAATGGACACATGCTAAAATGAGGAGCTAATAAATTCCTTTCAAGTACTGTAGCATTTCTTAATTAAATAGACTTTGCCGCTTTGAATAGCAGAACGTTGTAGTATAGTGGTGAGCATTCTTGCCCGTTAAGTGTGTGACCGTGTTCGTCCCATAGCGGCGTTAATTTTTAATTTACATTTTTGCCATTTTACAGTTTACTACTCTAACAAAGTATAGGATTATTATTATTATATTGCATATTTATCTATAAATATGTAATTTATATCCGGTTTACTACTCCGTGTGACAGGTACGAGGCTTGACTTGCACGACACTTTTCTTTTGGAGTTTTAGGGTCAAAAATGTACATATTAAACAAGTGATAGTTATTGGGCTCGGCGTGCACGGCCAACTGAAATAGTATTTTGAACGTGATAGAGCACAAAGACCCCGAGTGCCCTGCGAGACGGTACCCAAGTCAGGGCATTGCCCTAGCGCAGCGGCGCACCCGCCGCTCCAAAACCCCCGAGCACTATACTATGCTCGTCGCTCATCTTGGTCGTGTGCAGGGGGGTTTGCGAGCGGTAGCAAGAATGTATTTTTAGGACGTTTATATTGGCAGCCCTTATAAAGCTACTGAACAATATTTTGGGTGCAAATATCAAAGCTGACGGGCATCGATATTTGATATATATCGACATAGAAAATCGATATAATAGCCGGGGCATAAAGCAAGCCATAAATAAAATTAGGAGAAACCACTCGAATCATGGTTCATTTGAACCGGCGAACGGGGTCGACAATCTTCTCCAGCATCATCGCTGTGAAAGCACTTTTTAGAAAGTTCAATTGTGCTTGCCAAACAGATGTTGGTCTAAATATTGCACTGTGCTAATTTTAAACCAAAAGAAATGATAGAAGCTGATGAACTGGATGCAAACAAATATCTGATTAAACTGCAAGCAGAGTAGAAAATTCAATAGCAGATGGAGAAAAGCAAAGAACACAGAATGGAAGCCGCAGCAGCCGCAGCCAGTCAAAAAAATACTTTGTAATAAAAAAGGTTGGAGATGATGTGATTCAACTTGGGAATTTAAATTGCCTGCCTGTTTCTCTTCTTCGGGCCGGACTTTGCGACCTGGAGGCTGCGGCGCACCACGCTGAGCCGTGCGAGGGCGGCCCTTTTCAGATCAGGCCTGTAGTAGTTGTCTGATACCTGGAAAAAAAACAAATAATGTTTGTTAAATGCGAAGAGAAATTACCAGATTATCCCAGAAATTATCATACATAAATTGAAAATAATAATAAGGGTTATTTACAAGGACCTCCTCTCAAAGTTTGCATAATTACGACTTGCACTCCTCTAACTTTCAAAATCACAAAAACCTCCCCTCAATGTTTACAACTCCCCTGAAGATTTACTCCAAGTGGCTACTTTTGTGCATGGGATGTTATGAAAGGTAGACATTGATGGGAGGTAATTATAATTTTGAAAGTTTGAGGGGTGCAAGCTGTAATTATGCAAACTTTGAGGGGAGGTTCCTGTAAATAACCCTAATAATAATATTAATTATCAGCATGCTAAATATAAGATCCTTTACTTGCATGCAAAAACTCATGTGTATCAAAATTGAATAAATTCATTTCATTGAATTTATTTGGAATGTGATCAAAAGGTACAAAAGGTACGGACAATTCCTCGAGTCGAAGGCTTCACGGCAGTGATCCGCTCTTCTATTAGGCTCCGTTCGGCCCCGAGGAATTGAATTTCAAAATTGGAATTGGGTACAGCGGAATTCATTTAGGCTCCATTCGCACCCAGGAATTGAATTTCAAAATTGGAATTGGGTACAACGGAACTCATTTCTAGTGTTCGACAAGAGAGATTTAAGGCGGAATTGAAATTGGAACGGATTCCAAGTTTTAGAAATAGGTGTGGCCCAATTTTTAGGAGTCCGTCAGGTTTTTCTCTTGAATTTCTGCTCCCTTGTTCCACAATAAGCGCGCCGCGACATTTCTTCCTCGACGAACCCTGCTCGCTGCTCAGATCTCGCCGATCTCATCATCGTCGGAGGTAAGATCTTCCTCCCACCTCTATTTCCTTTTCTACATCATCTTCATCCTTCCTCCGCTATTAACGAACCTATTTTGCCGCTCCTTCGCCGCACCAGTTAGGTTAGTCTTTCTTCCTTTTTTTAACCTCTGCTGAATTTTCCACTTAGGTAAGATCTAACCATCAATTGTTATAGCTTTGATCTGGTTCCAGTTAGCTTAGAAATTTGCACTTAGGTAAGATCGGCCTCTACTGTATTTTCCACTTAACTTAGGTTCCACTTAGGTTAGAAGCTTAGATCTGCTAATTGGAGTTTATGTTTGTGGAATTTAGGTTTGTGGACTTTATGTTTGTGGACTTTATGTTTGTGGACTTTATGTTTGTGGACTTTATGTTTCTGGAGTTTATGTTTGTGGATTTTATTTTGTGTGGATTCTATATATTTTTTGTATTAGTTTTTCTACTCTATTAATTTCAATTCCAAATTTGAATTTCATCTTACATCCGAATAACATAATTGTCCAATTCCAATGCCTGATGCCCGATTCTGCGCAACAGTCGAACAATAAAATTGTAATTCAGCCAATTCCAATTCCTGCTAGTTTTGGAATTGACTGAATTCCAATTCCTCAATTCCATTTCCTAGGGACCGAACGAAGCGTTAGGATCCGTTCAGACGGAATTGGCACTAAGGAATTGGCGTTCAGATAGAAGTTTTTGACGCAGAATTGGCTTGGAGGTCAAAACCATCGAAATTCCATTTTACCTAAAACTGA
>CM077162.1:39450101-39500101 GCA_039583875.1 Platanthera guangdongensis | reverse complement strand
TTATTATTATATCTATATCTATACTAAAAAATAAATAAATAATAAAAAACACCCTTATTAAACCTTCACTTTTCCATTTTACTTATCTTTATTATAAAAATCCTATTTTAAAATTGTATATATATATATATATATATATATATAATTTTTTATTTTAAAAAAAATATGTTATCATATAGGAAAAGTCTCCTACCTACAATAAAAAATGTACTCTCCTCATCGCTCGCAAATCCCTGTTCACACGACAAAAACGAGCGACAGGCGGAATATAACGCTGGGGGGTTTGCGAGTGGCGGAAGCATCGTTGCGCTGGGGCAATGTCATGGCCGGAATAATGTCTCGCGGGGCACTAGAGGGCTTCCGTGCACTAACTGTCGCGGTTGGTCGTAGGGGCGAAGCCTCGTGCATGTCACTCATCTTATTAAATAACAATTGTTTTAATAGTTGATAGGTCATGTATAATTTATAAAAGAACCGGTGTGCAATTAACCGATGTCCCATGACCCCCACTAGCTTGGTGGGGATCATAAAGGTAACCACCGCACGCGCGATCGGTACGACCGATCCATGCACGATTCGTGCACGAGATCCCATCACGCACACAACCCAAGCAACCACCCGCGGGCGGCCGCCGTCGTTGTTGCAGGCGGAATCGGGCAACCTTCGCCCCATTGGCCTAGTGTCGAGCGACGTTCACCCGGCCGGCCTCCACAAGGTCGGCACCGGGCAACGTTCTCCCGGCCGGCCTTGGTAAGGCCGGCGTTAGGCAATGCCCGATCGACCTCATAGAGGCCGGCGCCAGGCGGCCTCCGCCCGGTCGGTGTCGGGCGACGCCGGCCAGCCTCCTCGAGGTTGGTGTCGGGCGACCGGGCAATGCCAGGCCAATCTCACGAAGGCCGACGTCGGGCAGCCTCCGTGAGGTTGGTGGCGCCCGCGTTCACCCGGCTGGCCTTTGTGAGCCGACGTCGGGCACCGCCGGCCGGCGGCCGCCCCGCCAGCCTCTCTCGATCGGTATCCTGGTCTGCCCTCCCCGACCGAGTCTCCCCCAGGTCAGCCTCTTGTTAACCACCACTGTCGGATCGCCCTCCGACAATCACCATCGTTCAATACGCAGGTAACCGCTCGTATAACCATCGACATAACCATCGATAGTGGTGGGTGCAAATAGTCGGGATGGTGACAGCATGTGAATGACGAAATTATAAATATAATACGCACAAAAAACTATTGAAAATAAGGTCTGCAATTAGTGATTTTGGCGGTTGCGGTCTACGAATAACCGTGTAACCACCATAACTACCCCTGAGGCCTACAAATAAGACTTCAAATCCCTCTTATTTCTAACTTTCTTTTCTAGTCTGCTCCTCCTACATGTCAGAGCTCTTCTGAAATCCTTCTACGAGCCTCCTCCCTTCAAGTGCTTCAAAAAATTCGCCAAAGTCCACTATGCTCCGGAGAGCAAGACGTTTCGTCGGTCTCTCAAAAATTTCCCCTACGTGCAAGGTGCTCTACGAGCCCTCAACAAATCTCGCGTGGTCGCCATTGCAGTGTGTTGCGTCCGGGAACGTCTGAGAGCGTCCTCCGCCCACGGAAAGAGATGGATTTTAAGATTAGCGAGTGGCGGTGGATCTCCCTCCGAGCGCACTTGTGTTTTCTCTCATCTCCAAGCAGTAACGAGCAGCGGTCTGTCGCCCTTGATTTCTCTGACAACTTGTAAACTGCCGATGATAGTGAAGTTTGACTGGCACCAAACCGGTTACGTGATTTTTTTTACCCAATTTACGAATTTTACATGTTAAAAAATGTTTGTGCATTTATCTACTTACTCTGTGACTGTTTGCGCGCTCGACCGTTCACGGGGGGTTTAATTTAATCTAGTCTATCAGGAGCCTCGAGCGGCCGACAACAATAGTATTTTAAAATATATACATTCATTATTAATTACCCAAATTAAAAAAAGATTTAAATGTGAATGAGTTCTTGAGAAATTTATGAATCAGAATTATTACTTAAAGTTCATCAACTTTTCTTTTAATTTTGATGTGAAATTCTATTTGTTTCTCCATCTCTTTTCACATAAAAATCAGCATATCAAAAACTACTTAATGCATAATTAACTACTTAATTTTAAAAAAAATTATTTTGATTGACATTAATATTCATGTAGTTAAAATAATTATGATGTTAGAGTTTGTAAAGGCCACAAAAGAACTCTACTCCACTTTCATTTATTAAGAACAATGTTATAAGCAGCTCTAAAATGGCCATTCGTAAACTACTGATATTTGTAGTTTAAATAATTTATTCGCAGTCCAATATATTTATCCGCACCCAAAAATATGTTCATTAAACTTGCACTCAACAAGGAACCTGTTTCAACTTGATTTGTTCCCAGGACTTAACTACCTTGAATTTCTCGGGCACTCGACATTGATCAATATTTCTTTTCTTTCCCTTGAATTTCTCCCCCTCGAAAATATATATACTAATATGAAACAAAATTGGGTCCCAAGGCACAAAAGAAAGATTTGATCTCTGATTCTTAGCAGAACATTTGATCAAGCATTAAAACAATAACACCCAAGCCTTTATCCCACTACAGTGGGGTCGGCTATATGGATCCTTATAGTTTCATTCCAAGTCTTTATTAGTCTACCCCTCCCTCGTTTAACATGTCTAGTGACTAAACTCTCACAACGCCTAGCAGGTGCCTCTAATGGTCTCCTTTGTACGCGCCCAACCATCTTAGCCGAGCTTCTTGCATCTTCTCTGCATTGATCGTCATTTTTTAGTGTTACAAAATCTCGCAGGTAGAAACAAAACTGGATCTTCTCCTTGCCGAAGGGGCACTGCCGGGCAGATTTAATCGTCGCTGGATGAGGCATTTGGACAAACCCCTTGCATGCAGTTACGATCTCTATCGCTATCAGTTTCCATTGGAACCATGCCTTCTCCAACAGTTTCAGGAGCTCATCATCTCCACTGTACAGCAGAATGCCAACTCCCCCAACACCTTCAGCATTCAGCATGATTCTCAAATCCACATTGGCCATATTATTGAAGGTACTAATGTTATTTGACATTCGCCTATCCAAATTGTCGGCCACCATGTTGATCTGGTCGGCCGCCAAGCTGCCCGAGTTCGCGGAGTTTGCGGGCGGGTAAAGGGAGCTGTCCCGATTTCACCTGGGAGTAGCATCCTCCCGCACATTAGCATCGCCTTCAACGATCCAAATGGTAGAATGGGGATTGAATCATAAACTAATCTCTCCTGAGAGTCAAGCTCTGAACAGATCGGTTTCCGGCGAGGAGAGAAGGTCCCGTTCAGCCGTTATGACACACCACAAGACACACAAAATCATTCGACATAACATAATCTTAAACTAAGTTCAACTATTTATAGGAGATATAATTGGGTAAATTACATAAATTTCCCTAATTTAAAATAAGAACACATCACCTGATCACTAAACAATCCCCCATAGAAACATCACTTCCCCTTTCAGTTGAAGAATCGAGACCTCCATCGCTTTCCTCTACAAACCTACCGCCATTATTTTGCACACCATTACCACCATTGCCGCTGCAACCTTGATCCAAGGGGGAGGAGAAGGCTGCCGGACCCCTCCCATCGTTCAGGTATTCTCTAACGGGAAGCTTCCGAGTCGATCTCGGCAGCATGGGCCTGGAACCCAAATCGATGGGAAAGGGGAGAAGATCCTTAGATCTGGTATAAAAACAGAGAAATTCAAAAAAGGAGTTTTTTGTAGTGTGAATAGCCAACTTAGAATTGCTTATAACTGTAGGAAGTAATGAACAAACCTTTCATATACTTCTTCATGTGCAAAATACAAGAGAGAATACAAATATATAAGAGAAGAGGAGAAACAACCCTATACAAGAGATGTGGGACTAAAGGAGAAAAAGGAAATGGGCCTATAATTGGGCTTTTACAACAATCTTTCTTATGTCATCTAACACTCTCCCGGAAGCTGGAGCGTACAAATCGTAGGCACCAAATTTGAAGAAGAACTGGTAATACAACTTGTGAGGTAAAGCCATGGTGAGAACGTCAGCAACTTGCCCAGATGCAGGAACATGTTCAAGCTTCAGCTCCTTTGATTGGACCTTCTCTCGAACGAGGTGACAATCAACCTCAATATGTTTAGTCCGCTCATGGAACACCGGATTCTTTGCAATGTGTATTGTAGCTTGACTATCATAAAACAGAGTTGGAGGTGAGGACAATTTAACTCCCAAATCTCCTAGGAGACTTCCAAGCCAAGTTAGTTCAGAAGTACCAGCCGTCATTGCACGGTACTCAGCCTCAGCAGACGAGCGAGCAACAACTGTCTGCTTCTTACTCCGCCATGTGATAAGATTTCCTCCAAAGTAAGTACAGAACCAAGTTGTCGACCGTCGATCATCCAACGAGCCCGCATAATCCGCATCTGAGTATGCAATAAGAGAAAGAGAAGAGGATGGCTTGTACACAAGTATTTGCCCAGGGGAAGTCTTCAGATACCTGAGAATGCGCTCCACAGCCTGGAGGTGAGAAACTTGTGGGGTATGCATAAACCGGCTTACCACACCAACCGCAAATGATATATCTGGTCTTGTGACGGTTAGGTAGATCAATTTTCCCACAAGACAGCGATAGTATTCCGAATTTGGAAGTAGAGAGCCCTCCTCAGATCCCTGAGCACACAGCATGTGGTTGACTTCCATCGGAGTATCCGCAGGTTTACACCCCGAGAGGCCGGCATCTTGCAGAAGGTCAATGCAATACTTACGTTGAGATAAGACTAGGCCATCGGGTCATCGAGCAACCTCTAGTCCAAGAAAATATCGAATATTTCTCAGGTCTTTGATTGGGAAGATAGAGTTTAGATGTTGCTTAACATGTTGTCTCCTGGTTGAGTCATCACCAGTGATCAGAATATCGTCGACATAAACAAGAAGTATTATGGTCTCAGTTGACTGGTGACGAGTGAAGAGAGAGAATTCTACAGAGCTCTGTTTGAAGCCCACCTCACGAACGCCCTTGCTGAATTTCTCAAACCATACCCGTGGAGACTGTTTGAGACCATAGATAGATTTGCGAAGTAAGCATACACGAGACTCCCTTGTGGTCTGAAACTCGGGCGGTTGATGCATGTATACAATTTCAAGAAGATCGACATTCAAGAAAGCATTTTTGACATCAAGCTGATGAAGAGTCCATCGGCGGTGAACAGCTAAGGAGATCAGAACCCGAACGGAATTCAATTTTGCAACTGGAGAAAAAGTTTCCTCATAATCAAGGTCATATTGTTGGGTAAAGCATCGAGCCACCAGCCGAGCCTTTAAGCGATCAACGGTCTCATCCGCAGCATGTTTGATAGTGAAGATCCACTTGCAGCTAACACAGCTGTGACAAGAAGGAAGAGACACAAGATCCCAAGTGTGATTACCCCATAGAGCAGTCATTTCTTCGTTCATGGCGGCACGCCACCGTGGATGCTGGAGGGCTTCCTGCACAGAGTTAAGCATAGAGATAGAGGAGAAAGAGAGAGCAAAGTTAAGAAGGGGGGTGAGAGCCGATTGATGTGACCCAAGGTGGGGGTGTAGTTTAGAAATAAAATAATTGCGACCTATTTTAAATTAATTTGGCGCGAGGAGAATTCGCGGGCTATTTTCTAACGAAATAAACGGTCGAGGCGTCGCAAACACTCACAAGGCTAAACATTCGCACGCATTCCGCAATATGATATAAATATTCCACAAGCTATTCATTGAAAAACAAACAAACACAACCGAGCTTTCAAATTGACGGCAAACAGGAAATGATAATTTAGGCAAGCTCTGAATTTAGTAGTCATCAAATATTAGCATAAAATTATACTAAACATAGAGAGAGCGCGAAATAGAAGGCTATACCTCAGTCCAAAGGAACCGTCAAGCTAATCTACTGATGTCGTCACAAGCAAGTAACAGGAAGACAATGCTAAGAGTCGGAGGTGACGACCGCGCCAGTAGTAGGGTTGGCGGCAGATCTGGAACAAACTACGGGCCGAAGAGGGCTAGGGTAGTAGCGGCGAGTCCGGAGGAGCAACCGAACTGAGCGGGTCTTCAATCCTAGAGGAGACCTGGCTTCAGCAAGGAAGAAGGAGTCGGGCCGGGAAGCTACCGCTGGATGAAGAGAACACCTTGGCAGAAACTGACGGCGGTGAGCGGCGGTGAAAGCGTGGCGGAGCGGCTAGAGGATCGAGAAACGACGGAGGAGTCGCCGGCTCTGACGGTGGAAGAAGCGGGAGAGGTCATCGGGGACTAGGTGAGGATCTGGAGTCGGCGGCGCAGGCAAGCGAGCGGGAAACAGACAGTGTCGGGCTTCCATCGAGCAGGAACAGTGAGCTGTGTGGCGCGGACGGAACCAAACGGAGAGAAAATTCTCGGTTCAATTCAATCTCCAGCCTAGGGTATTCTGTGGGTTAGGTTTGGATTAAATAGGGAGAGCTTTGGGTCAATTACACTGTTAAAACTCATTAATTAGAAGGTGAGTGGTGTCAAGGTTTATAGGGACTTGGGGGCTTTGGTTGGCTTAAAGGACATTACCAATAACATAAATGATTTTGACTCCATAGTACTTAAAACAATTGATACTAAATTCAAAGCTTGCATTAACTATCACCTACCTAATTTGACGGACCTTTTCATTCGGGGTCTCGTTGGTCGGTCACGCCAACAAGCCAAACAAAAATTTTGCGCGACAACCCGCGCGAAATAAAATATACAAGCGCCTATAACGAGCACGAATACATGTGCAACATGAAATAAAATACATGAAATAAACTAGAATTAGGATGCGACACAGGTTGCATCAATTCTCCCGGGGTTGAAAGAGCTCGACCTCGACGAGACTCGATGTGACCTGCAAGTAGAAAGTCCAACTGTCGATGCGGCACAACTCCGCTACCGTCATGTTGCTGAAAAGAGATTTGTAGATAAACTCTGCTCCTAAAAGAGGTAGACAACCAATCTCCATTGGAAAATTATAACTCTCGGTGATAGGATAAACCGCAAAGTTATAATTTTCCACTGATGCTCGCAAACAGTTAGGAATAATTTTATGCAAAATATTTAAATGATCAATCAAATTCAGAGCATCAAGTAGGAGAGTGTCACAAAGTAGGGATAAAGCGTATTGAAAAAGCAAGGTACAAGACCATGTACGAAGTAAGCATGATCAACTTGTGGAATCATTGATCATATCGCATCATACGCAGTACTGCTAGATACTTACGAGCATCCACTAACCTCGGGACAACTATCGTTATGATTACACCCGATGAAGTTCCACTCGTATCACAAAATATTAAAAAGATCATAATTTCATCGAGTAAAATTTTTCATAAGAAGCCCTTGAAGCGGGTGTCCTTATGAGGAGTTAAAAATCTAAGGATCATCTTCACTCCCTCAATACGCGTAAATCTAGAATTTTCAGACCTTGAACGATAGTGAGGTGGTGGTACAACATGCTCGTCTACAAATAAAGAGATGTAATGCGGACTTAATGCGTGCTCGTCGAATACGAAGTCGATGAAAGACGGTGTCTTGAGGGCCACAAAAGAGGGACCACCAAGCACAATGGTTGTGGGCTCAAGGGTTTGTGGCGGCAATATGCTAGGAAGGTCAGGACATAGGGCGAACGAGTCTATGCCACCCAAGACGAGGGCCTCATCACTAACCGACTTCTCTAAGAGAAGAGAGAGCGATGATGTGGCATTCGAGGTGAGTGACACATCCCAAGTAAGGCTTCTATTTGTTTGGGCTTCCATCGAGCAGGAACAGTGAGCTGTATGGCGCGGACGGAACCAAACGGAGAGAAAATTCTCGGTTCAATTCTATCTCCAGCCTAGGGTATTCTGTGGGTTAGGTTTGGATTAAATAGGGAGAGCTTTGGATCAATTACACTGTTAAAACTCATTAATTAGAAGGTGAGTGGTGTCAACGTTTATAGGGACTTGGGGGCTGTGGCTGGCTTAATGGACATTGCCAATAACATAAATGATTTTGACTTCATAGTACTTAAAATAATTGATACTAAATTTCAAAGCGTGCATTAACTATCACCTACCTAATTTGACAGACCTTTTCATTCAGGGACTCGTTGGTCGGTCACGCCAACAAGCCAAACAAAAAATTTTGCGCAATAACCCGCCCGAAATAAAAGATACAAGCACCTATAACGAGCGTGAATACATGTGCAACATGAAATAGAATACATGAAATAAACTAGAATTAGGATGCGACACAGGTTGCATCACTGATGTAGA
Organism: Platanthera guangdongensis; assembly: GCA_039583875.1. Taxonomy (NCBI): domain Eukaryota; kingdom Viridiplantae; phylum Streptophyta; class Magnoliopsida; order Asparagales; family Orchidaceae; genus Platanthera; species Platanthera guangdongensis. The sequence continues at coordinate 39,491,786 of CM077162.1, read as the reverse complement.
GAGACATAATTGGCCATGGGATGTGTTGTCGAGTGGATTGCCGGATCAACAAGCTGCGAGAGCACACCGATAGGGAGAAGCTGTTGTAGGACATCTTGACGTGGAGGACGACGAGCGTATACCTGTATGATAGGAGGTTTGGAAGGAACTGGTGGTGGTGTGGGAATCCAAAGCAGAGGAGTAGGGAGAAGCGGTGGAAGTGGAGACGTTACGGGTATGATGGGCCGAGGTAGCGGAGGAGGAAGAAGGGGATCAGAAGGACTGGTGTGATATGATTGGTCTTCATGAAAGGATACATCAGCAGACACAACCACCTTACCAGTGGTAGGAGAGAAGCATACATACCCCTTCTGAGTGCGGGAGTACCCAACAAACATAGCTTTGGCAGCACGAGGGGCTAGCTTGTCATTAGAAGGACCAAGGTGGTGGACATAACGAGTACACCCAAACACACGAGGTGTGAGAGAGAAGAGAGTTATGGATGGATAAAGGAGAGTAATGGGTGTCACAAAGTTGAGGACAGACGAAGGCAAGCGATTGATGAGGTGACAAACAGTAGAGATGACAAAGTTTCAGTAGATGGGGGGAACCTGCATTTGGATCATGAGAGATCTAGCCACATCAAGGAGGTGGCGATTTTTTCGTTCCGTTATGTCATTCTGTTGAGGCGTATAGACACACGAAGTCTGATGTATAATACCAAACTCAGCACACAGATTGGAGAAGGTGCGACCAGTATATTCTCGAGCATTGTCCGTACGAAGAGTTTTGACACAGGTAGAGAACTGAGTGCGCGTTTCCGTAAGAAACGTACGGAACGCAGTTGTGAGTTCGGTGCGGTCACGAAGTAAATACAACCAGGTAACTCACGATTAATCATCTATAAAGGTAACAAAGTATCAATACCCCAAAACACTAGGGACCTTATAGGGCCCCCAGATATCAAAATGTACTAAGGATAAAGAAGAATCGCTCCGAGAACATGAAGGGGAAAAAGAGACACGGTGTTGTTTACCGAAAATACAGGATTCCCAAAAAAACTCCTAGAGAGAGACAGTAGGAAGAACTTTCTTGAGAATTGGAAGATGGGCATGCCCAAGAAGACAATGTCAATCAATGGTGGAGACAGTGGTGAGAGCAGTGGGAGAAACGCCGAGAAGATATAGTCTGTTAGACAGTTGTCCTCTACCAAGTATATTCTGCGTTAGTCGATCCTGCACCACAAAGGAAGAGCGTGAGAAAGTAACACAACAATCAAGGTCTTGCGTAAAACAGCTAACAGAAAGAAGGTTAAAAAGAGAACCTGGAACATGAAGAACCGAGGATTAGGAAAGGTAAGGAGTAAGCGGTAGATTAGCAGTGCCAGCAATCGGGATCGTGTCACCATTGGCCACAGTGATGTGCTTGGGGTAAGCAGTATCTAAGTATTTGGGCGGCTGCTGCGGAGAGAGATGGTGTGTAGCACCCGAGTCTACAATCCAGTGAGAGCTGTGTGAGAGGCACGATATACCTTCCCTGAAGATCGAGGCTACGGAGTTGATGTAGTTAAGTACGCAACGCAACAATCCCATCAGCAGTGGTCGAGTCGGATGCCATAATCCTGAGTTGCGGCGAGGCACAGAAATCGGGCGACAAGAAGACACGCGGCAAGCCGGACAGAGCCAGCGACTGCTACAGAGGAAGCACTGAGAACGGCGAGAACAGACCGCAGCGGCGAGAACAAGCCGTGCAGGAAGAGGCAGTCGCGCGAGAAGAGGCAGCGGCGAGAACAAGTCGCAGCGGCGAGAACAAGCCGCGCGAGAAGAGGCTGTCACGCGAGAAGAGGCAGCGGCGTGAGAAGAAGCAGCGGCGAGAGCAAGCCGCGACGACGAGAACAAGTCGCCCGAGAAGAGAAAAACCGCAACCTGAAGAAAGCGGAGCGGAGAAGAGGAGAATCCACACGCGATGTGACAAGTCGTAGCAACTAACCAGAGAAGAAGCCGCGCGAGATGTCCGCACAACATTATGGTAGCAGCTAGAGCAGAAGAGGCTGTGACCAAAGAGGCCGAGCGGGCAGAAGGGAGAAGATGATTTGGCACGCGAACTACGGAGGCCGCACGGTCTCGGTGATAAGACACCAGTGACAAGAAGCCGCGACCAAGATGCTAAGCCCGGAGCGGTTAGGGAGGCCGCTGCGACTAACCAAACAGAAGCTCGCCCGAGAAACCAAGGAAAGAAGCGAGTTGAGAGGGAACCGCGCGGGTAGAGACGCAACGGGCGGAGAAGCAGCAGGTAGAGAAGCAGCGCAGTTAGGGAAGAAACCGCACGGGAGAAGAATTGGGAGAAGACCGCGAGCTAAGAGGGGAGCTCGCAGCGGGAAGAGAGTAAACCGCACGGGTGAGAGGAAACCGCGCGGATAGAGAGGAAGTGGGAGAGGGCCCCACTTGCCAGAGAGAATCCTATAAAAATGAGAGAGAAGTAGAGGTGGAGGCCACGGGAATGGAGGGGAAGAGAAGCGGGTAGGTAAGTCCTAGCCGCCAAGGCCGCGCCCTGTGTGAGAAGAGGAGGTCGTCCGGTTAGAAAACACAGACCGCGCCTAGCGCAAGCAGAGGAAGACCGGGCGGTTAGCAAAATGCTAGCCGCAAGGAGAGACCGAATCCCTCTGATACCTTGTAGGAAGTAATGGGCAAACCTTTCATATACTTCATGTACAAAATACAAGAGAGAATACAAATATATAGGAGAAGAGAAGGAGAAAAAACCTTATACAAGAGTTGTGGGACTAAAGGAGAAGAAGGAAATGGGCAATTGAGCCTTTACAACAATCTTTCTTATGTCATCTAACAATAACATTGTCTTTTATCAATTATGAGGCTGGAATGGAGCTTACGGTTGTTGGCGTGACCAATGGTCTTGAATGGCGGCACAAAATTGGCGCAGCATGCAGTGGCTGGAATGGAGCTCTCGGTTGGAGGCACGACCCTCGGTCCTAACCGACAACAAATTGGTAGAAATTGGAACAACTCGTTGCGTGGGAATACAAATCGCCTCTTCCTACCCTTACCAATTAGTGAGGCTTCGCCCGACGGGTCTGTTTGTTTGAGCGATGAGAATGGGAGCTGCAGAAGATGGTGGGACGGGCTTCAGTCTCAAATAAGGCCAAAATGATGTTTTGGGGGTGGGAATGAGAGGTTTACCAAACGATTTATTTGAGCAGCGGCGTTTTTTCCCATCGGAAATGGAGAAAAAAACATCCAAACAAAGAGACCCAAAGTTGGTTCAGAAAAGGAGCTTTCAGCTGGAGGCGGAGACCCGCGGTCGTGGAAATTGGCCGAGCCTTCCCCGGGGAAGGCGGCGACGAACTACGGGCGGAGTGGACGAAGCCTGCGGCTGGAGTCAGCCACCCACTGTCCTGAACGTTGCCAAATTGACAGAAATTTGCCTCTTCCAGGATTTTCTGCAGGGCAGCAATCAGTTTCAGGATTCAATTTCAGATGGGAAGCATCAGTTTCAAGATCAACATTCAAGTGGTAATTCATGGGAAGAAACACCAAGGCTTACGACGACAATTTTGAATTCCAAGAGAGAGCTTGAAAGCAAAAACAAAAAACCTCCTTATTGCAATTTGTGTAAGACCCATGCATTTTGAAAAGAATTATTGTTTAAAAAGGATAGGCAAAGATAAATAACCAAATGAATAGAGCCCAGTTTGGCCGGACGCGCAAAATCTGCAGTAAAGCTGCAGATTCTGCGGATCCAATACGCGCAACTCCGCTCGCCAAACGGGCTCCGAGTATTTACTCGTGTTTTAAATATGAGCATAAATTAGAACATATTTGGTATTTGGAACAATCCAAGGTAGAGGAGTTTAGTGTAGGCTTAGAAAGGCGCCACAAGCATGGAATATCATCAAATCCATAAGTATCTGCTGAAAAAATGGCACAGGAGGGACTGGGCGTGACCAAGTGGAGATCAAATCTTTATTTTCATTTATTTCTAATTGTCGCATTTTTGGTTATTTTGATTACTTCGTGTTTATTTATGACGCAGATTGGTCTGGACCACACACATTTGGTTTCTGTGGAACTTTGTATTTATGCTCGGGATCGTATTAGATCCTGATATGCTGGAGTAAAATTGTGATTTTGGCATCTTGAGGTTTAGTGTTTCCTCTCTCCACCATTCACCTCCCCCGCACCTTCCCTCGCCAACCAACTGACCATCACCAAGAGACATAGTAGATCGCCTCCCCGCAGACGGCTGCACGCCAGCAGAGATGGTAGACTGCAGCTTCCGAAGAAAGCGTCGGTCAAGCTTAAAGTTGTGTTGTGGTCGCGACACAGCCGACTGGATGCTGTCGTACACAAAGAACGCAGTTCCATGCCCCTACTTAAACGCAGGGACCTAGACGGTTCTTCTTCTAGTTGAGCGCCTTCCATCCCCCGACACCGCTTCTACTCTTGGTCTGCAAACCGACGCACCCAATCCGGATGTCGTGGAAAGGCTCCACCCTTCAACCTCATCGGTTGTCACGGTTGTCAGTTGTCACTGAGGATCTCGAGAAAAACAACAATCCAATCCATCCCTTTATTCTACTTCTGTCGCGATGGGGTGGGCAGTCACCGGGGAAGCTCACCATTCCACAATGACCAAAAGGCATTCCACGGGTGAGGTTACGAGAACAACACCCTCCCTCATTATGTCAAACTGGAGTTCTTGACGTATGACGACCAGAGCAATTTGCTGGGTTGGCTGGCCCCGTGCAAACAGTTCTTTGTAAATTAGATGAAGGCGTCCATGCAGTTTACTTCGCTCGCAGCTTATCACTTGTTTTGGTTCCAAGATACAGAGAGGCCTAAACATTACTAGATTACCTGAGACAATTTCAAGCTGTTTTTGCCCCGATGCGAGAAAATCCTTTAAATGGGACACATGGGGGCGATTGACGACTACCCTGAGAAGTTATAGACTCTCAGATACGATCCCGGGGAGGAGGTGGTTCCGAACGGTCTGAGGGAGAGCGGGAGAGGGAGGGGAGGAAGAGAGAGAGGAGAGAATTAGGGTTAGAGAGGAGGAGAGGGAAAACACAATTTTATTACAGGATAAAAACAATACAAGGCTTACGCGTCCTCTTATAGTGACGAGGAGCGAACATAAAAGGGAAATATTATAAAAAAGGAAGTACGAAAATACTTAAATTGGCACACGCAAATAAAGCAACAAATTAACGTCATAAGAAAATACGGCAAAAAAATTAATTAATTATTCGCTGCGCGAATTGTGGGCTCATCCACTATACGCGCCCGGCGCGTGTAAACTTTCCAAGTTGGCTCATCGTCATTCAACTCTGTAACAATGTCTCCATCTGGGAAATGTGTCTTGTCCTCAAGGTAGAAATCGGGAAACTGGCAGCGGAAATCATCCCGGGGCAACCACGCTGTGTCCGAGTCTAGCCGGCCGGTACAGGACACAAGGACTTCCTCCGATGTGCAGTCTCCTAGGATGTGACATCTCTGATCGAGGGCTGAGGCGGGGTAGTAGGGTGCTTCCCCTGCGAGATCGACGTCGGCCGGAATGTGATATGTGGGAGTGTGGTCGCCCACAACGCAACATAGCTATGAGACATGGAAGATCGGATGAATGCGGCTCCCGGCTGGAAGGAGAAGACGGTAGGCGACCGCCCCTATGCGGCCGAGGACCTCAAACGGCCCGAAAAAACGAGGAGCCAGTTTCGAGCAGGGTCGGCGGGCCACCGAAAGCTGTCGGTAGGGGTGGAGACGTGGAGTTTGACGAACACCCTCTTGCCACCTCAAAAGAGAGGTCTCAGCGTTTCTTGTTGGCGAAGGAGACCATCTTCTGTTGGGCCCGCCTTAAGTGGTGCTTCAAATGATCCAAAATGGTATCTCTGTCACGGAGAGCGGTGACCAAGCTCTCCACCTGGCACTCCCCTGGAAGGTGGCGGACGATCGACGGAGGCAGGTGGCCATAAACGTCCGCGAATGGGGTGGTGTCGGTCGCCTGATGGTAGGCGGTATTGTACGAATATTGGGCCCACCCGAGCCACTTGGCCCAACTGCGAGGCTGCTCTCCCACAAAGCAGCGGAGGTACGTCTCCAAACACCCGTTGAGGACCTCTGATTGGTCGTCTGTCTGCGGATGGTAGGTTGTGCTCATGCGGAGACGGGTGCCCTGTAATCGGAACAACGTGATCCAGAACGTAATAAGGAAGAGCGGATCGCGGACGTTGACGATCAACCGAGGAAACCCATGGAGGCGTACGACCCCCTGGACGAAACTGTCGGCGACTGTGGTCGCCGTGTATGGGTGGCGTAGGGGAAAAAATGAGCATACTTTGAGATCTGATCCACTACCACCAGGATGGTGTCGTACCCCTGAGAGAGGGGTAGCCGTATGACGAAATCCATGGCGGCGTCGTCACAAATGCGATCTGGAATCGGAAGGGGCTGAAGCAAGCCACCGGGAAACATGAGGCAGGAGGCCACAAAGGCCTTGACCTGTCGGAACATATGAGGCCAATAGAGTGAGGCGGCCAGCCGTCGGTATGTCCGGTAAGCTTCGGTGTGTCCCCCCATAGGTGAAGCATGGAACTCGTTCAACAACAGAGGAATGTTCTGGGAGGAAGGGGTGAGTACGAGGCGGCCCTTATAGAGTAAGCGGATGTCAACCAAGGAGTATGGTGGGTGGCTTGTGGCATCCGCGAGAAGTGTTATCCGTATCTTGTTGAGTGTCGGGTCGGCTTCTAATTCCCGTTGGAGGGCAATCGCATCTTCCCACACCAATCGGGAAATGGCTGCGAGGATGGAGTTGCGCCAGAGGGCATCTGCCGCGCAATTGGTCATCCCTGGCCGGAACTCGATGCTGAAGTCATAGCCGAGGAGCTTGGCCACCATACTTGTTGAGCGGGTGTAGCGATCTTCTGTTGTAGGAGGTAGCAAAGGCTGTGGTGGTCGGTGCGGACCACGAACCGCCGGCTCAAGAGATAAGGTCGCCAATGTTGCACAGCGAGGATGAGGCTCATGAGCTCGTTCTCATAAGCCAAACGGCTGTGGATTGTGTCTAAAAAAGCGAGGCTGAAATAGGCTATCGGGCGACCAGCTTGCATCAAAACGGCTCCAACACCGACATATGACGTGTCGCATTTCACGAGGAAGGGTTGTGAAAAATCCAGCATAGCCAACACCGGAGCTCAAACTAAGGTATGTTGTAGCACGGTAAAGCGGCGGAAGTCGCGGCCGACCACTCGAAGGGCCCTTCGGCCGATTTTTTCAGAATCTGGGTGAGGGGTCGGGTCAGCGTGTCGTACCCCTGAATGAACCGGCGGTAGTACCCTGTTAGTCCCAAGAATCCACGGACATTGCGGAGTGACGATGGCGTCGGCTACTGGAGGACCGCCTCGATCATGTCGCTATCCATGGCGACTCTTATTGCCGAGATGGTGTGTCCCAAGAAGCACACCTCGGGAACCCCAAAGGAACACTTCGTTGGGTGGAGCTTGAGGTGGTGGCGTTGTATAGTTGCCAATGTCTGTCGGACGTGTTGGAGATGCTCCTGCCCAGAAGAACTGTAGACTAATATGTCATCAAAAAAATGAGAAGGTGCTGACGAAGTACCGGGCGAAAGATATCATTCATCGTGACCTGAAAATTGGTAGGTGCGTTGGTCAGGCCGAAAGGCATAACCTGGAACACATAGTGGCCGTCATGGGTCCGGAAGGTCGTCTTGGCTACATCGGTCGGCCGAACGTGAATCTGGTGGTAGCCGGCACAAAGGTCCAGCTTGGTGAAGACGGTCGCGCCATGGAACTCATCCAAAAGCTCCTGAATCACCGAAATCGGGTACTTGTTTGGAACGGTGGCTTTATTGAGCTCCTGATAGTCTACACAGAAACGCCAACTGTCGTCTTTTTTGCGGACCAACGGGACCGGACTGGAGAAGGGGTTGGCAATGGGGCGGATGAGGCCCCCATCAACATGTCGCGGACCAGTCTTTCAATCTCGTCCTTTTGTACGTGCCCGTTGCAGTAAGCACGGACCGAGACCGCCATCACGCCGGGCTGAAGAGGTATGACATGATCGTGCGGCCGATCTTGTGGTAGCTTGGTTGGTGGAGCAAAGATGTTTGCAAACTCTGATGGGAGGGCCTGAAGGTCCGGAGGCGGTGCTGATACTGGTGCAGCGGCGTCCGAGATGGGCCACAGCAGGGCCAAAAATTCGACGTCCGCAGTCCGCTGAATGGCGTGGACGGAGACCGGGGAGCGAAGAAATGCGGCGTCTCCCACAAGGCAGCACTCCCGATCGTTCTGGAGGAACCGCATCGTCATTGAGCTCCAGTTGACTCGCACGTCGCCGAGCGTGCAGAGCCACGCTACTCTCAAAAGATGATCGATCCCGCCAAGGCCAAAGACGTAGAAGCCCGCCGTCATCGAGTAGGGTCCCACTGGGATCAAAACGGCCGGACAGCGGCCCTGGATCGAACGGCGACGACCATCGCCCAGACAAACCGTGAAATCTGGAGAAGGTTCTGTCGGAAGACGTAGCTGCTGGACCAGATGAGATGAAAGAAAATTAGGGCTCGCTCCGCTGTCCATCATGATGACTATGTGGCGGTCGCCCAACTTGCCTGCCAACTTCATGATTTGGGGGCAAGAAATGCCGCCCACAGAAAAACAAGGAAGCTCCAAGTGGTGAAGGTCTGCGTCAGCGGCAGCCTCGGTGGTGTCCTCTGCAGTGATCTCAAGGTCTTCAAAATCTGCTAAAGTGATCTCTGGCTCGAAGTCGCCGATGATGGCATGTAACTTCTTGATTGCACAGACGTGGGTCGGGGAGTAGGGCTGGCGGCAGCGGAAACAGAGCCCCTTGCGGCGGAGATCATCGAACTCGCGGTTGGAGATCAGTTGTGGTGGGGCTGGGCGCCCTGGCCGGGCGGCCGGCGAGGGACGAGGACCTCGGATTTCTGGAGTAGTGGTTTTCCAAGCCCGGACGCATGGCGGAAGCCCACCGGAAATCGGTGGTGGCCAAGGCGACAAATCCGCGTCCACAAGACAGGCCATGTCGAGGGCCTCGGAAACTGTCTGGGGGTGGTGGGTGAGAAGCTGGGACTGTATGTTGGGGCGAAAGTCCTGCATGAAGAAGCCAAGATAGTGGTCCGGTGGTAGGCACAGAACATGAGTGACGAGGGACACAAACTCATTGATGCAGTCCTCCATCGTACCGGATTGTCGCACCCTGCATAATCTTTCGATGGCGGAGCCAGAATAACGGGTGTCGTAGGGGCGAATCATTTCCTGCTTGATTTCCGGCCATGAGATGAACGGATTGGTCTGGCGGAGCCATCAGGCCCAGTGGAGGGCAGAGCCGTCGAGTCCCACAATGGCGGTAGAGACCTTGTCCAGCTTGGGGGTGTGGTGGAAATCGAAGTATTGTTCCGCCTTGGCGATCCACCCAATCGGATCAACCCCGGAGAAGGTTGGAAGATCCAAGGTAAGGGTTGGACAACCGAAAAGACCAAGGGGGGAAGCGTCCCCAATGTGCGTTGGAGGTGTCGCCCCTAGGGTGGGCGTGCTCGCGACTGGTTGCGCGGAGTCACTGGCGAAGGTGGCAGCGGACGGTTGTAATGCATCGATCTTTGCGTGTATGGCGATCAGGGAGGTCTGCAAGGATGCCACGATGGACTCATGTGTGTTGACACAACGAAGGAGGGCCTCGTTGGCGCCCTCCAATGGAACCTCGGCGGTGGAACGAGTGTTTGGGGCCATGACAGCGGCAGCGCTGCAAGACGGCCCTGGTTCTCTGGCGGCGGAGGAGGGAGGAGGGTTGGAGCCGCAGAGGGAGGGTCGGCGGTGCGGGATGAGGCCTGGAGCGCGGTGCGGTACGCGGTTGGGACGGACGGCTTGCGCGTCGGGCGGAAGACGGACAGCGGCTGGAGCGGCTTGAGCGGACGGGCAGGATTCAATGGTGAGCGACTACCAAGCCCATGCATATGTGTAACAGTGCAAACGCCCAGGTGGAGGTTCACACAGATGTCATCCAGGTGGATCTCCGTATCATTCCATGGGCAGGATTCAATGTCGTCTTAGGGGACAATATTTTACGCACCCTAGGAGGATCTCTGTGTAGGACTTCGCAACCCTCATTGTGTCTTTTCGTCTCCAGTTCCGTCACATTTGTTGATTGGATGAGGAGCCGAAGAGTTCCCCGCACCCACCACTCTACATACCTCCGCTTCTAAGTAGGGGATCTTGAAGAGCTTACTGAAGGAGAATGCATCACTTTTTGAGGATTTGTTGGGTCTGCCCTCGGCGCCTCGCTGAGGTCCCAGGGCAACCATATTATCCAGACACCAGGGAAAGTACTGATAGTTGTCTGACCGTATCAATACCCCAACCTTTAGAAAGATGAGATCAAAAAGCAATGATTGGAAAGACTACAACATGGGATCATCCGGCCTAGCTAATCCCCCTTTTTGTTTCTCATCCTCCTGGTCAAGAAGCACAACAGAACATGGTGCTTTTGCATTGAGTATCGAGAGTTAAAATAAGACCATTAAGGATAAATTTCCATTTTCAGAAGTTGATGAGCTCGTCAACGAGATACATGAAGCTTGATCGTTCTCCAAGTTGGACATGTGCTCCAACTACCCCCAAATTTGGATGTATGTCGATGATGTGGATAAAATGACCTTTTGAACCAATCATGGCCACTTTGAGTTTTAGGTAATGTCTTTCAGACTCACCAATGCCCTCTCGACCTTCCAAGATTAACGAACGGGGTACTCTGACCATTCATTTGCAAGTTTGTACTGATTTTCCCAACTATTCCTCAAATGTTTTAAGTGTACTTTCTCGTCGAGGTAATAAATTTTGACTACTTATACATCAAAAATGGTGGTTGGGTGAGGAAGAAAAGACTCCAAAAAGATGAAGACGTTCAAATTTCTTTTTGGTCTGAAGATGAGTAAGATGACATGACAGCTAACTAGTTTAACTATTTTTATGGAACTGGCATGTGTAAATCTAGTTGAGATAGTTGTAACCAATTTTGACCTCGCCGACTCCACCTTCTTCTTTACAAATAACTTCTTCAACATATCTGATAGAAACATCATCATCTTCAGCACGATATAACGCAACATCTTCTCAATTCCCTGCACAATCATACTTATTTTAGTCCGCGCAGGTACAACCAAGCACTCCTTCATATTTCAGCTCAAGCAAACCAAAATTAATATTTTTCTAACCTTGAATATTTGGAATTTTTTCATTACCTTTTAGTTGGTAATCATTTATTAATAAATACTATACATTATATATATTTAAAAATGTGGACTCATTTGTATAAATAAATATTGGCGCAAGGAGAAGCTAGATTTGTATGAATTCATTTGAACAGGTGAAACTCCCTTTTCCTTCGTCTATATATGTAGGAGATTTTGTAATTTTCATCAATATTCTTATAAATGAATCACTTAGGATTTATTTGGTTCGGCGTTTTGCCGCTCCGTTTGGGGTAAACGTTGCCGGAAGGCGGGTAAACAAATGAACATCCGGCGGCGTTTGCTTCGTTTCCACCCGCCCGTCTTGAGAAACGCCCAAAAAAATTCCGTTTGGAGAAGCCACCTACCCCTCCGATTCGAACCCTCCGTTTCGATCCGCCGGATCGACCCGCCACCGCCGAACCAAATGAAGCCTTAGATATCACACAAATGATTCTAGAATTGAGATAGCTTTCTAATTAGTGGATTTTTATATGACCCTGTAATTTTCATCAATATTCTTATCGTTGCTGGCTTACATCAAGGTTCAACTTTAACCCCTTATATCTTTACCCTTATCTTAGATGAGCTCACCAGACATATCCAACAAGCAATACCTTGGTGTTTATTGTTTGCGGATGATATCGATTTGGTTAATGAAACACGCGAGGGTGTAAACGCAAAATTTAAATCTTAGCGAGATACTTTAGAAAAGAAGGGTTTTAGGTGGAGCTGGGCAAAGACATAGTATATGGAGCTTAAATTTAGCAGTACAAGAACGACAGGTGACTTCGTTATTAAGTTGGGTGATCAAGATATTTCATGTAGTGGGTGTTTAAAATATCTTGGATCGATAGTTCAAAGCGACGGAGGTATTGATAAAGATGTGACACATAAAATTCAAGCGGGTTAGTTGAAGTGGAGAGGCGCGTCAGGGATCTTATCTGATCGCAAAGTACCATTAAAACTTAAGTATTGGCAAAGAATTGTGTACATGAGCAAAAAATGGGAGTTGCGGAGATGAGAATGTTTAGATGGAAGTGTGGACACATGAGATTGGAATGAACTAAAACAATAGGAGCACCGCTCCGAGTACAATGTGGTGAAAAGGTGGAACGATGGTGTTTGCCGTAGGTGAATTGTGTAAAAAATGGGAGTTGCGGAAATGAGAATGCTTAAGTGGAAGCATGGACACACGATATCGGAATGAACTAAACAAGGGGAGCACCGCTCCGAGTACAATGTGGTGAAAAGGTAGAACGATGGTGTTTATCGTAGATACATGACTTGCATGTGAATCCATTGAACGATAGATATGGAAGAGTTTTTTGGAGGATGCGCAGAGGAGCATGACCAAGACGTCGATGCCAATTGATAAAGCTAATAGTGGAGAGAACAGGGAGCTGGAGGTCCAAGATGTAAAGTCCATTAACCAATTTTCCTTCACTAATGACCGTCTGCGTTCGGCGATCCTACACAAACACAAGAGGTAGAAGAGAAAGTCACAAAACAATCAAGAACTTGTATAAGACGGCTGATTGATAGGAGATTGAAGCGCGAGCCAGAAACATGAAGAACCGAGTGAAGAGTGAGAGCCGAGGTAAGAGTTACGTCAGCGGATCCAGTGACTAAAGTAGTGTTCCCATTGACGACAGTAATGAACTTAGGATGTGCAAAGTTCAAGTATCGTGATGGTTTTGTTGGGGTAATATGATGTGTGGCCCCAAAGTCCATAATCCAGGAGGAACCATGGGCAAGGCAAGAAATACCATCATCAGAAATAGACACAACAGATCCAGATGACCTGCACGTTAGCTCTTGTAGTCGTTGTAGTTGAGTGCGCAGATCAGCAATATCGGCATGAACACCGTATGGAGCATGGATGGCCATGACAAAGGCCAGAATGGGCGACCAGTCAAACAGCCTCAGCGAACAGAGGAGCGAACAGAAGAGGCAGATCAATGGGCAGTTGCGGGCACCAGAAAACGGAGCAGGTTGCCACTAGGCACAATCCATGCCAAACAGAGGCAGCTAGGCACAGAGCAAGGGCAAGAACCAGCGACATGAGAGAAATGGCAGCAAGAAAAGCATGTGCGACAAGCATCTCGCACGATCACAGCGTCAAGGACATAGCTGCACGGTCACAGCGGCAGAGTAAGAGCGCCGCACTAGTCGCACAATGCGCCCAGATCACGCGGCTAGAAAAAGCGGCAAGGGGAAGAGCAGAAGGAGCCAAGACCGCGCGATAAGACAATTCCGCGGCGAGAAGACGGGGAGAATTCTTTCGGCTTGAGTGGCAGCAACTACGGAGAATTCGCAGCGGCAAGTAGAGGAAGCCGCAGCGACAAGAGACAGTCCGCAACACTAGCAAGCCGCGACAAGAAGAGAAGGTGTCGCGACTAGAGGGGAGAGGTACGCGGGGAAGACTCGTCCCACGGGTAACCGCAGAGACACGCGTGCGGCAAAGAAAACAAGAGGTCGCGCGGATAGGATGAGAAGGTCGCGCGAGAAGGAGGGGCCGACCTTACAATAGCAGAAGACAAATATAAAAGTCATGTGACAGACGAAAGGGGAGTGGTTCCATGGAAGGAGAAGAGAGAGCGGGTAGAAGGAAGAGGCCGCTAGAAGCTAGCGGGTAGAAGGAAGAGGCCGCTAGAAGCTATCGGGAAGGAGACCGCAGGAGAGGCGAGGATAGCTAAAGAGTAAACCGCAGACACAAGCTGTTAAAAAAACTGTAGCCACCTGAGGTAGAACCATATGCCTCAGATACCATGTAGAGAATTACACAATCAGTAAAGGAAAAGCAGTAAAACCTTGTATATCCTTGTTCAATATGTAAATACACTGTATGAGTACATATATCTAGGAAGAGGAAGGAGAGAAGAATCTCATTTACAAGGAGTGGGACTAATATAAAGAAAGAAGGAGAAACTAAATGAGACATTATGTGAGCCCTTACATAGTCTTCTCTAACAATATATACACTAAATATATAAATATTCTCGTGATTGAATTTTTTAATTAGTGACCCTCATGCACACACAATAAGCTGCTATGCGACTTCGTTTATCTTTGAAAATAAAACCTCAACACTGTCTTCGTTGAGCACAAATTTCCAAACTTCTTGAAAGGTCCAAGTCCCCCCTTGTTGACCCTGACAAGCTAGATGTAGTTGAGAAGTGGTCACACCCCCAATCCATAAAGGTGTTGTGAAGCTTTCTAGGATTCCTGGGTCAGTACCTGAGGTTCATACATAGTTGTTGGGTGATTGTTGTTCCTCTGATGAGGGGCTCAAGAAGAATGAGTTCCAGTGGAACCAGATTGGAATTTATGGCCTTGAAGGAGGCACTCGCGACCGCCCTAGTTCTATATCTCCCCGACTTCACACAAGACTTTGAAGTGAAGTGTGATGCAACCCCTTTGTATTTTTAACCCACAATTTGTTGGCACATCACATGAAACTGCCTGCTTACAAGCTGGAATTAATCTGATTGGTGACATTAGAGACCCTACATATGGGGCATCACTTCAGCATCAGGAATGATCATTACAGCTTGAAGTACTAGTTGGAGCAGAAGGTGACTACCTTCAAATAGCAGCACTAGATCAACTGTCTCTCACGGTTTGACTTCATAGTCGAGTACCGAACTGGAAGCTCAACGGAGCAACGGACACTCCTTCCCACCGCAATGAAGACGGTGTGTTGCATACCATTTTGAGCCACACATGGCATAGTTAGAGGCTATTTAGAAGGAGGTGACCTCTAACTCCATTATGACGTAGTACGAGAGCTGATCGAGACAGGAGGAGATTTTAGGTAGTGGATCTATAGAGAAGCGATGATCAGGCTCACAACATGGTCTACTGCCTGCTGATTTCTTTATTAGTTCCACTCACCATTAGCATCATCCACAACCTCACTCACGAGTAAACAGGGTCTACTGCCTGCCCATTTAGTTTCTTCTTTTCTTTATGTATTAGTCTCACACCTTGTAAATGGGATTCTTCTCTCTTTCTCATTCCTATATATATGTACTCACACATTGTATTTACATACTCAACATGGATATACAACATTCATGTTTTGTTTCTTCATTAATTTTGTATTTCTCCACAATAAGCAAAGATCTTCATGGATTTCATAAAAGGGTTGTCGCTAGGGGTGCAAGTCGGATCGGTTCGGTTCGGTTCCACTCAAAACCAGGAACCGATCTATGTATGTTCGGTTCCAAGTTTTTGGAACCGGAACCGACCCACGGTTCTAAAATATAGAACTGGATCCGAACCAAATTGTTCGGTTCGGTTCGGGTTCGGTTCTCGGTTCTACTTATCTTCAAAAAATATTGAAGAATGAATAATCTAATTTCATTTTCAAATATCCAGAACTGTTTACATATTTTTTTTACCTTTAATATCATTACATTTCAGCTTCTAGAAGCATTGAAGCAGTGTTATCTAAGTCTTTGTTTATTATCTTTTTAACATTGTAGGTGTCCACGACTAATCATTTGATATTCTCCTTCAAATAAAGCCTCATACCCAACAAATAACAAATACAAAGCTCATGGGAATGCATAAATTATATATGAAGGCGACAAGGCATGAGCGGCGATATTTCTCGATCTTGATTCTAGAGTAAAAAAGTAAATAATCCAAACCGGCTAATCCCGTAATCCCCTATTCCCCTGAGTAGCGTGACCGGCGGACCGCGTGAGGCGTGAGCCGTGGGAGAGATATTTCTGATTCTGCATTTAATAATTGGGTTATTTTATTTTATTTTTATTATTGATTCGGGTTGGTTCTCGGTTACCCGACCACGGGAACCGAGAACCGAACCGAACCGGCGGTTCTAGTATTTTTTAGATCCATACCCGAACCGTGTAAAACGAGAACCGATCCGAACCGTCGGGTTCGGTTCAGTTTCGGTCTGGTTCTCGGTTCTTCGGATATTTTTGCACAGGCCTAGTTGTTGCACTCGCTAGGCTAATCAATGCTCTCTGTGGTGGTTAGAGTTGTCACGGTTACGATTCAATTCCGGTTCAGTTCTAGTTCTACTAAAACTATGAACCGAACTGTTAAGATAGCGGTTCTTCAAATTATAACCAAAATCTTATTTAGTTTGACCAGTTCTGGTTTCAATCCGATTCCAACAAATTTTTTGGAATCGTCATGCTTATGGTTTTGATTCCAGTTCAACACGAACAAAAACCAAATTATTCACTAGCAGTTTGACCCAGTTCTATACGATTTCAATTCGATTTTGATTCAGTCCCATTAAAGGTAACTTAAAAATAGTTCAACTCTCATAACATATTAAATATCATTGATAGTCCATCAAATGACTCATCATATGAAATTTTGTTTACATACGTTTTAGATTTGTTTTACGAATTTTTAACATATTCTAAGAATGTATGTTCGACCTAATATCAACCCTCAACATTTCTCAATCATTAATGGCAAAACCATCTGGCATCAGCGCCACTCATCGCTCGGCGCCACTCGACGCCACTCGACGATGGCGCCTAGTTCACTCGACGCCACTCGACGATGGCGCCGAGTTCACTCGACGATGGCGCCGAGTTCACTCGACGATGGCGCCGAGTTCACTCGACGATGGCGCCGAGTTCACTCGACGATGGCGCCGAGTTCACTCGACGCCACTCGACGATGCCATTGAGTACACTCGATGCAGGCTTTGAGTCCACTCGGCGTCACTCGATACTGGCGTAAAGTGTACTTGACACAGGCGTCGAGTCCACTCGACGCCACACTGGCGTAAGTTGACTTGATTCCAGTGTGTCCACTCGACGCTCTTATATCCCATGTAGAAAACATGCGTATTTCATCTCAAAATCTTGAGGAAAAAGGATAGGCCTATGACCTAAAAGAACAAGCAGTAATGCAGTGGACACACTGGAATCATGTCAACCAATATATTGATTCATTGATGTCATTTGATTATTGAATTATAGTGTCACTTGAACACAAATAATTGATTAAAAGCCAACTGATTATAATGACAATGATATGGATTTGGAATTCAAAATGGATGCTAGAATTGGAACTTGGTCCTAAATAACTAATTCTATCACCAAACTTGATGATAATAATTATGGTATATAAACACAATAAGACACACAATTTTAAGGTAAAAACATGTAAAATACTATAAATTTACGGTAATCAGCAAAGCTTTTAAATATTATAACAACACAAACGAGAAATAAAGAGACAGCCAAGATATATCTGTACATATATGCAAGTTAGATAATAAATAAAAAAAAGTTGAAGCGTCGGCGCAGTTGAAGAATTATTGATCACCCCCCTAAATTAGAGATTACAGAAGGGAAAACACAGTAAATATTATGGTTATAAGTTATAACAATCGATGGTAAAACAATACGGTGTAAAGTTAGTAGAACCCGGCTAAATCAGTAGAATACAGTGGAATTTTATGTGCTAGCTAATCATTTTTCAAACAATATTGATCTTTATCAGCGTCTGAATCTTAGTTGTATTCACCAAAAACTATTTCAGTAACTAAAGCTATGTTTGTTTGAGCGAGGAGAATAGGAGCCATGGTGAGAAAGGAGCTCCAACTCGACAATGGGACGAATTGTTTTAGGTGAGCTATGTATGTTTGGAAAGACAAAGGTTATGATCGCTACCAAGAAAATAAACTAGTTTTGAGCATAAAATGGCTTGAATTGTTTTAGGTGAGGTCGAGCATTCACGAACGACGGTTCATGACCACCACATTAACGACCACCAAATTAACGACCACCACATTAACGACCACCACCACCGTGTCAAACGAAGCCTAAGTTTTTGTTGGAGCTTGAGGAGACCGGGCGGTCACATATCTAGCCGCAGCGGTCTGATCTTCTAGCGGTCTGGCAGTTTGGATTTGCGGTCTAGTTGCAACCCGCCGCAACGGTCTTGGTGGATAGCCGCAGCAGCTATAGGGAGTCAAGCCGTAGCAGCGGCCTGAGAGTAACCGCAGCAGCGGCCTGAGAGTAACCGCAGCAGCGGCCTGGAAGTTAACCACAGTGGTCTGGTGAAGCCGGAGAGGTCTGGATGAAGCCGCAGCAGTGGACTAATGGTTAGCCGCAACTGCGGTCTGGTGGCTTGCAACAGTTGCGGTCTGATGGGTAGCCGCAACTGTAGTTAGGTGGCAACCCGCAGTTGCGGTCTGACAGCCTGGACAGGGGGTCTTCTATAGCTTGTGGCGGTTTTCCTTAGTGATCGTCGGGTGTACAATTGTAATTTGTGTAGTGTGTGTTTTGTGTATGTCAAACCGCATAGACCGCCCGACTTGTGTTTAGTCCCACATCGCATGTTGTATTCTTTCACCTCCATCATTTTCTATAAATAAGGGGGCATACCTATGCAATAATTATCTTTGTAGAACAATAAAATTTCCGGTTTATTTACCTATTTGTCCATTTTTCACATGGTATCAAAGGGAAACCGATCCTTTGCTCCAAGGAGATAGCGGCTTGTTTTTCTAACCGCTTGCGGTTTGCTTGTTATGGCCTTCTTTTGGCCTGCTTCCGGTCTCTTTCTTCCCTCCCTGCACTCCCTTCTAGTCGCGGTTTCTGCGACTTGTTTCTTTGCGATCTTTTCTGTTCGTGTGGCTTTCCTTGCTAGTCGCTCTGCCTTGTGTGTGGCCGCTTCTTTGGCGGCCTTTGGCGGGTTCCTTGCCTCCTCCTTCCTTTGCTAGTCGCTTAACTTTGTGATTTGTTTCTACTCGCGCGGCTTCTCTGTTGATCTGCGTTGGACTTTGTCTGTGGCAAATTCCGCATATAGGTCGCGTCCTCTTTTCTTGCCGCTGGTGTGTTGTCACCTTGACCGTGCGGGTTTCCCTCTTGTCTAACCGATGTGTGCTCCACATCTTGGTCGCGGCTTTTTTTTTCTTGTCGCTGGTGTGTTGACACTGTGACCGTGTGGTCTTCTCCCGCGATTTGTTCTCTCTACTCGGGCGGTTTGAGCCCTTCTGTCGGCCTTTTCTTCTTGTTTGCAACCTGTTCTTTTGTATTGAGCTCTTCTTGGTCTCCTGTTCGCGCGGTTTGTTAAACCATGCGGTTTGTTTTTTGGTTGCCTGTTCGTGCGGTTCCTTCTGTTAAACCGTGCGGTTTGTTGTTCGTTTCTATGGCTAGTTCTTTTTCTCTTGCTACTTCTGTTGCTGCTCAGTTGACTCCTACTAGTAGGTGGCTTATTGATTTTGGTGCCACAAACCATGACCGGCAATTCTCGCTTTTTCTCTTATCTTGACAAGAGCAATCGGTTACCTCTGGTTCTTATTGCGGATGGTTCTTCGTCTCCTGTTTGTAGGTCTGGCACGGTGCAAGTTACTCTCTCTCTCTTCTACTTCAGGACACTCTTTATGTCCCGAGTTTTCTCTGCAATCTTCTTTCTGCACTGCTCTCTGCAAACAGTTGAACTGTGACGTTTTTACTGTTTCTACGTGTGTTTTTCGCATTCCTAACTCCACAGAGTCGATTGCTACTGGGACCGTTAGTGGTAGCTTGTTTTACCTTGATGCCGCTTCGGCGTTTCCATCATCCTCTTTACTTCAATGGCATCTCCGCATTGGGCATCCTCCTCTGATTCTTTATCAACATCACCGCTCTCCTTTTCCTGCTAAGCATGGACGAAGTTCTTCTCACCCTTTTGATTTTGTTCATTCTGATGTTTGGGGACCTGTTCCTCTTCCGACTGTTAATGAAGGTAGCATGTATTTTGTTACATTTATTTATGATTACTCTCGGTATACGTGGTTGTACTTATTACACGACCGCTCTGAAATATTTTTTATTTTCACTGCCTTCTATAATGAGATTCGTACACAGTTTGATGCTCTCATTAAGGTTCTTCGCACGGATAATGTTAAGTAGTATCTTAGCCATCAATTCACGTCTTTTTGTTCGGCTCATGACATTGTTCATCAAACCACTTGTCCTTACACTTCTGAACAAAATGGCATTGCTGAACGGAAAAATCATCATCTTCTGGATGTCGCTCGGAGTCTTCTGACTCATATGCATGTTCCCCGGTCTAATTGGGGTCATGTTGTTCTTCTTTATTGTTTTCTTATTAAGCGTGTTCCATATTCGATTCTCGATGGGAAGACTCTTTTCTCTATCTTGTATCCTGATAAGAATCTTTTTCCTTTGACTCTTCGTGTTTTTGGATGCACGGCGTTTGTCCACTCTCCATCTTTCGGTCGTGACAGACTCTCTCCTCGCTCTATTAAGTGCATATTTCTAGGTTATTGCCCGACACATAAAGGATACAGGTGTTTTGATCCTATTCATCGGAAACAATATGTTTCTGCGAATGTCACTTTCTTTGAGTATGCTCCATTCTTTTCTGCTTCTTCTCCTTCTGTTCTCCCTTCTTCTACTGATTCTACTTCTTTTTTTCTTATGTCGGCACCCCCTTTCGAGGTAGCTCCTCTCCCATCTCCTTCTGTTTCTGATACTTCTCCTGCCATGTTGCCAACAGCTCCTGAGCCAGTTGTCTCTCCTTGGAAGAACTGATACAGTTGAAAGGTCCGACCTTGATCTTCTGATTGCTCTTCGGAAGGGTGTTCGCTCTTGCACACAACATCCTCTTCGTGTTGTGGTCTCCTATTAGCAGCTCTCTCCTTCGTCTAAGAGCTTTGCTCTTGCTTTGTCGGCGAACGTTCTTCTCGCCTCCTATCAAGATGCTCTTCTTCTTACTCATTGGAAGTCTCTATGGATGAAGACATGAAAACTCTCACTGAAAGGGGTACTTGAACTCTTATTCATACCCCTCTTGGTGCTGATGTGATTGGCTGTTGTTGGGTCTTTGTTATCAAATTTCTTCCTGGTGGATTATTGATCGTTACAAAACTCGGTTTGTGGACAAAGGATTTACACAGACTTATGGTGTGGATTTCTTTGATATTTTTTCATCTGTGCCTCGGATTACTACTATCCGTGTTCTCTTTTCAGTGACTGTCAATAGGGACTGGGCAATGTCTCAGTTAGATGTCAAGAATGCCTTCCTGTATAGGGATTTGCAGGAAACAGTTTATACGGAGCAACCTCCTGGGTATGTTGCTCAGGGGGAGTCTCGGGTCTGTAAACTGTGAAAGTCAATCTATGGTCTTAAGCAAAGTCTCAGTCTCAGTACCTCGAAAAGAGCGGGGATTATGTACAACCAAATATCAGCCTAGGGGCGTGTTATGGGCGACGAGTTGGTGCGACCCCGTTAGAGCACATGCGAGTGCTCGTGCATGCATATGGAGGTTTTATATTTCGTGTTATAAATATATATGTTTATATATTTATTTATAATTGCATTGATTATATATAATGATATATTTATATATATGGAGGAAGAGAGGAGGGGCTAGAGGAGGAGACAGGAAATAAAAGAGAAAAAGGGGGGCTCGGGTACGGCAGCAGGGAGGGAGAAAAAATAGGATGGGAAAAAGAGGGGGATCGGGATTCTTTCCCAGGGCTAGGGCACGGCCTCCTTCCCCCCTCTCTCCCGTCGCCGGCAAAGCAGGGCACGGCCTCCATCCCCCCCCCCCCTCTCTCCCGTCGCCGCCTGAGCAGAGCAGACCGAGCTCGACGCCGCCCCCTTCCCTTCCCCCCTCGGCCTGGAGCGGCAGCATGAACCGCCCCTCTCCCTCTCTCCCGGCCGCCTGGAGCAACTTGGCTCCACTCTCTTTCTCCCGGCCTGGAGCAGCACACCCCGGCCCCCTCCCTTTCTCTCGGCCTGGAGCAGGGCTCGGCTTGGAGTGGGGTTCGGCCTGGAGCTAAGCCCTAGCTTTTCACCACCGGCAGCAAGCTCGGCCTGGAGCAAGGCTCGGCCTGGAGCAAGGCTCGGCCTAGAGTGGAGATCGACCACCGACGCGGCCGCATGCAGTAGGATCGACCCGGAGCTCCTCTCCCGGCCCCGCCGCCAAGCACGCGACAAGGGTAACGATGTTTCTACTTGGGCAGGTGAAGCCCTCAGTTTACATATTTGCATGGAAGCCCCTCTCCACCAACGGGTGGGGGGAAGGGAGCTTTCTGACGGGTTGACGTGTACGTCCCCGCAGTTAATTGCATTAGTACCCGGAAACGTGAGTACGGGTTTAGGCATGCTGTGTGAAGCCCATCCGGACGTGTGAGCCGGATTGGTGATGTTCTGGGGTTCCCGGAGAAGACTCCGAGGAAGTTGTTTATTAGCCGCTTGCAGGGAATGCGCACCATAGCCCCAAAAAGGGGGTGTGCGCAATATGTTTGGTCCGCTTATGTTAGCCAACTGATGCCTAGTTAGCCGCCGCTCGTTGAGACGTTGGCGTACAGGTGTTGCAGTACCAAGCGGGGAATAGCGGGCTTAAGCCCGAGCTCGTGCCGGCCCTCGAAGGCCTTTTTTGTTTATATTGCCGGCCTGCGTGCTGAGTATGGAATTTATATTCCTGTAAATTTATTAATGCCTGTGATGCTCTGTGCCGGCCCTAGAAGGCCTATGTTATGATGTTAGCGGCCCAATTGGGGCTGCGTAGAGTAGGGCTGCTGGGCGGTTTTGCGCCAATAGTAAGGCGGGCGGGGAACATTTTACATAGACCCGAGGTGGCACCTCTAGTTAGGGAGTGGATCTTGAGATCCTCCTTATATGTTCCGGTCGGCCAAGAGAGCCCTCCGAAGGTGCCTTAGCTCAGTCCTTGGCTTGGGAAGGGAAGAGTTTGTTAGTCTTCCGGGTATGCAGCGGGACCTCCACGCTGAGACCTTGGGTCTGTCCCTTGTGTTCCTAGTCTTGTGCCTAGATCGTTCGCTTGAGGGTAGTAGGTGCGCGGTCACCCCTTCCCCAAGGGTCGAACTCCACAGGAGACCGATTTTCGGTTTCAACATTTTGGTGCGGTAAGCGTGGAGAGTGACCAGCACAGAAGAACTCTGGCGAGCGTCATGGCTGTAGAAGAGGAACCAAGTGGCGACCAGGGTCATGCGTTGATACTTTGTATGTAAGGTCCTCATACTCAGAGTTGTCCCCTCCCATGGCTGTTGCTTGAATCCCATAGCATTTGGAGTAGGATTTGCACCTATTTGAAGCGCTTCTACCTATGAAAACTTCGTGTATCCCCACTTATTACATCAACGAGAAACCTGGAGGTTATTATCTTCAGGATCAAGTAAGAGAGCAGCTGAGAGGTATTAGGAGCCGGGGTGACCTGAAAGGGTTCCCTCCCTAACGGTAATATGTTATCTCTTCCTTGTAATTCAGTAGCGGTCAAGTTTTCTCTTTATTACCAATTCGCCTCGAGCTTCTGAGGGCTTCAAGGGTTAGCCTCGCGATCGACTCCGGAAGCCAAACGTCCAACCCGTTCCTTTTAAATAGCCTAGTTCGGACGATGGGACGGTGTCGCGGGACTTTACGCGCTATTGTAAGACCGAGCCTCTGCACTGACGGCCGAGATCAGCTCCCCCCTTGCACATCGGTCTTTGTCCTCCCGATCGCACCTCTCCTCCGACTAGGGGAATTATCAGGAACAAGCCTAGACGCTAACCTCCCAGATTTGATAAAGGGTCGATCTCTCCAAGCAATCACAAGTGAAGGCCTTTGTTATTGAGAGAGCAGGATAACCTGTGAAGGGGCAGGTTTTGGCCCAAGGGAAGATGTTGGCCTCGAGTGCGTCCTAGAGGACCCTCGCAGGAACATTACCCGTCGCTCATGCACTAGCTCTCATCATCGAGTGACATGGCGGAAAGCGATCTTTGTCATTAGATTAGGATACGAGCCGTCGACCTGTTCCTTCTAAATAGCCCAGTTCGGATGATGGGACGATGCCTCGGGACTCTAAGCGCTATTGTAAGACCGAGTCTCTGCACTGATGGTCGAGATCAGCTCCCCCCTTGCAGGTCGGCCTATGTCCCCCCGATTGCATCTCTCTTCCGATTGGAGGAATTATTAGGAACAGGTTCGGACGCCAGCTTCCCGATTTGACGACTTCCAGATCATCTCTCTTATGAAAAGAATGTGTCCTCCATTTGTAAAAGCATCGGTGCAATTAACTCTCCAACACCTCTTAAGTAAACAGGATGTCTCCACCTCGAGCAAAGTCAAGTCCTCGAGTAGTAGTGCATTTCCCTATCACCAACAACCAGGCTGAGTATGAGACGGTTATATCGAGACTGTGCCTGGCCTGAGAACTTGGGGTACATGATGTGGAGGTTCTTATTGACTCCTTGATGGTGGCCTCCCATGTTAACGTGGAGTTCGAAGTGAGAGAGCCTACCCTCCAGTTATACTTGGCAAAAGTTTCTCAAGTCTCCTCACTCTGAGGTTGCTCTTGACGCTCCCGCCGTCAGGCTTTCACCTAGCTGACTGAACCGGTGGTATCACCCGGGAGCCCGGACGATTCTCTGTGGACATCGTTATGACCCTGAACATCGTTATGAAATTCGTAGTGACAATGCTCCCGCCGCAATCTATGTGGACGATCGAAGTATTCGTTTAACAGACCCCGAGCAGATCCCGCTGTCAGGCTCTCACCTAGCTGGCAGGGCTGGAAGTCACTCGATGGCGGTAGTAGTGGACCCCGAGCAGATCCCGTTGTCAGGCTCTCACCTAGCTGGCAGGGCTGGAAGTCACTCGGTGTCATCCTTGGGCCTCGAGCAGATCCCGCTGTCAGGCTCTCACCTACCTGGCAGGGCTGGAAGACACTCGATGGCGGTAGTAGTGGACCCCGGGTAGACTCGCTGTCAGGCTCTCATTAGTTGGCAGGGTTGTTGGCACACCTGGGGGGAAAGGATTGGTTCTTGGAGATTTTTGCAGGACCCCGAGTGATGCTCGGCCCCGGGTAGACCCGCTGCCTGGCTCCTACTAGCTGGCAGGTCCGTAGGCTCGCCTGGGGGGTAAGGGACCCCGAGTGCTGCTCGGCCCCAGGTAGACTCGCTGCCAGGCTCTCACTAGCTGGCAGGGCTGTAGGCACACCTGGGGGGAAAGGATTAGCTCCGCGTGTGCAAGAGCATACAAAATATATGGCTTTGTTATTTCACGATATCACGAGAAATTATATACTTGTTGTAAGTAATGGTATAAGGGCAATTCAATAGCAGTGATCAAAAAGGTATCGAGTGATTCAAAAAGATCAGAAAGGTCATGGAGAGATTGATGTTCCAAGTGCAGATTTCAGTTTCTCTCAGTTTTTTTTTGGGTCGACTCCCACTCGTCGGATACGTTGGGTTTGATGATTCTTTCTGAGCTTGTATCAACCTCGAAAAGAGCGGGGATTATGTACAACCTCGTAGCCGGGCGAGTGGGACCCTCCCCAAATATCAGCCTAGGGGCGTGTTATGGGCGACGAGTTGGTGCGACCCCGTTAGAGCTCATGCGAGCGTTCGTGCATGCATATGGAGGTTTTATATTTCGTGTTATAAATATATATGTTTATATATTTATTTATAATTGCATTGATTATATATAATGATATATTTATATATATGGAGGAAGAGAGAGGAGGGGCTAGAGGAGGAGACAAGAAATAAAAGAGAAAAAGGGGGGCTCGGGTACGGCAGCAGGGAGGGAGAAAAAATAGGATGGGAAAAAGAGGGGGATCGGGATTCTTTCCCAGGGCTAGGGCACGGCCTCCTTCCCCCCTCTCTCCCGTCGTCGGCAAAGCAGGGCACGGCCTCCATCCCCCCCTCTCTCGTCGTCGCCTGAGCAGAGCAGACCGAGCTCGACGCCGCCCCCTTCCCCTCCCCCGTCGGCCTGGAGCGGCAGCCCGACCGCCCCCCTCCCTCTCTCCCGGCCGCCTGGAGCAACCCGGCCCCACTCTCTTTCTCCCGGCCTGGAGCAGCACACCCCGGCCCCCTCCCTTTCTCTCGGCCTGGAGCAGGGCTCGGCTTGGAGTGGGGTTCGGCCTGGAGCTAAGCCCTAGCTTTTCACCACCGGCAGCAAGCTCGGCCTGGAGCAAGGCTCGGCCTGGAGCAAGGCTCGGCCTAGAGTGGAGATCGACCACCGACGCGGCCGCATGCAGTAGGATCGACCCGGAGCTCCTCTCCCGGCCCCGCCGCCAAGCACGCGACAAGGGTAACGATGTTTCTACTTGGGCAGGTGAAGCCCTCAGTTTACATATTTGCATGGAAGCTCCTCTCCACCAACGGGTGGGGGGAAGGGAGTTTTCCGACGGGTTGACGTGTACGTCCCCGCAGTTAATTGCATTAGTACCCGGAAGCGTGAGTACGGGTTTAGGCATGCTGTGTGAAGCCCATCCGGACGTGTGAGCCGGATTGGTGATGTTCTGGGGTTCCCGGAGAAGACTCCGAGGAAGTTGTTTATTAGCTGTTTGCAGGGAATGCGCACCATAGCCCCAAAAAAGGGGGTGTGCGCAATATGTTTGGCCCGCTTATGTTAGCAGACAGATGCCTAGTTGGCCGCCGCTCGTCGAGACGTTGGCGTACAGGTGTTGCAGTACCAAGCGGGGAATGGCGGGCTTAAGCCCGAGCTCGTGCCGGCCCTCGAAGGCCTTTTTTGTTTATATTGTCGGCCTGCGTGCTGGGTATGGAATTTATATTCCTGTAAATTTATTAATGCCTGTGATGCTCTGTGTCGGCCCTAGAAGGCCTATGTTATGATGTTAGCGGCCCAATTGGGGTTGCGTAGAGTAGGGCTGCGGGGCGGTTTTGCGTCAATAGTAAGGCGGGCGGGGAACATTTTACATAGACCCGAGGTGGCACCTCTAGTTAGGGAGTGGATCTTGAGATCCTCCTTATATATTCTGGTCGACCAGGAGAGCCCTCCGAAGGTGCCTTAGCTCAGTCCTTGGCTTGGGAGGGGAAGAGTTTGTTAGTCTTCCGGGTATGCGGCGGGACCTCCACGCTGAGACCTTGGGTCTGTCCCTTGTGTTCCTAGTCTTGTGCCTAGATCGTTTGCTTGAGGGTAGTAGGTGCGCGGTCACCCCTTCCCCAAGGGTCGAACTCCACAGGAGACCGATTTTCGGTTTCAACACTGATCTTCCAGCGGTCTGGCAGTTTGGATTTGTGGTCTGGTTGCAACCCGCAGCAGCGGTTTTGGTGGATAGCCGCAGCAGCTGTCAGGAGTCAAGCCGTAGCAGCGGCCTGAGAGTAACCGCAGCAGCGGCCTGGAAGTTAACCGCAGCGGTCTGGTGAAGCCGCAGCGGTCTGGATGAAGCCGCAGCAGTGGACTAATGGTTAGTCGCAACTGCGGTCCGGTGGCTTGCAGCAGCTGCGGTCTGATGGGTAGCCGCAACTGCGGTTATGTGGCAACCCACAGTTGCGGTCTGGTGGCCTGGACTGGCGCTCTTCTATAGCTTGTGGCGGTTTTCCTTAGTGATCGTCGGGTGTATAGTTGTAATTTGTGTAGTGTGTAGTTTGTGTATGTCAAACCGAATAGGCCGCCCGGTTTGTGTTTAGTCTCACATCGAGTGTTGTATTCTCTCACCTCCCCCCATTTTCTATAATTAAGGAGGCATACATATGTAATAATTATCTTTTTGGAGCAATAAAATTTTCGATTTATTTATCTCTTTGTCCATTTTTCACAGTTTCAAAATGTAGGTTTACCAAACACATGTCCATATCAGTGTCAATTTTGTGCGAGTTTGGTGATAAAAAATGCCATTATAATTAGTTGACACGTCGATGGTTTGGATTGGTGATAGATTGCCAAACTGATTATAATGGCAATTATATGGATTTGGAATTCAAAATTGATGCTAGAATTGGAACTTGATCCTAAATAACGAAATGTATCACCAAACTCGGCAATATAATTGCCATTATAATCAGTTGACACGTTGCTGGTTTGGTTTGGTAATAGATTTCATTATTTAGGATCAAGTTCCAATTCTAACATCAATTTTGAATTCCAAATCCATATAATTGTGATTATAATCAGTTGACTTCTAAATTTTAATCAATTACTTGTGTGCAAGTGACAGTATAAATCAGTAACTAAAGCTATGTTTGTTTGAGCAATGAGAATGGGAGCCCTGGTGAGAAAGGAGCTCCAACCCGGCAATGGGACGAAGAACTAAAAGTGGAGTTTTTGGCATTTCCTACAGAAACTAAGTTTCAAAATGAAGGTTTGTCAAACACATGCCCATCTGGAGCCAAAATAGCAAAGTGTCATATCACTAACTTATACAGAAGAATAAAATGTCCATTGCGTGCAGGAACTACAATCCATCCAAAAATGAAACTATAATGAGGAACAATAATCCACTGTTGCATTCAGAGATATGGAATGAAGAAAAGGAAGAAACAGTCGAAGTATTGGAGAAGACCAGATGTCCTAGCAGAAGCCCACAATCCCGACGTGAGAGGAGATCGGCGAAATACTGGAATGAATATGAAGATCGACGAGGGATTACCTATCCAACGACGAAATGGCGGTATATATCCAGAGCTCGGGCGTTGAAAACTGGCGGCGAAACTCTGCGACGAAGAAATGGCGAAAGATACGGCGGAAAAAGGTGAGAGGAGGAAAGCTGTGTCGAGGAAACGGCTGAAATGGGGGCGAGGCGGAACTCAAACTGAATATAAAACCCTGTTTTTCAGTTTTGAGTTCCGCATGCGGAACTTACAATTAAAAATAGGGCTTTATTTTAGAGGATTGTTAAGTGTATTATATTTTTCGCTACGTGTACTGCAAAGTCATTAAATTTTTAATTCAAACTTTTCCCTAAATTTATAACTAACGGCACGCCTGCTTTGCGCATCGCAAATTATTCTCTCAAACCCTAGCATCGACACTTCTGCCTGGCCCCGACGCTTCCGCTTGGTCGTGCCCGTCCGCGGCTTCAACCCTCGCTGCCAGCCCCGATGCCAGCCGCCAGCCCCGACACCGGCCGCCTGTTTGACGATCAACGCCTTCCACTTTCTCGACACCCTCTGCCGCTGCTTCCGTCTGGGCGTGCCCCTCCGCTGGGCGCCATTGCTTCCGCCCGGGCGTGCCCCTCCGCCGCTTCTTCGCCCGCTTCAACGCTCGTCGTCACTGCTTTCTTCTGATTGTGCCCCTCTGTCGCTTCTTCGCCGCTTCTCCGCCGGTTTTTCCGCTGCTTCAACGCTCGCCCCCAACGCCTACGACTGGTCGTGCCCCTCTGTCGTTTCTTCCGCAGCCTAGACCCATCAACCTGAGGTTTGTCCCTTCAACCCTAGGACAATGCGTTGTTTGTCATTTTTTTTGAGTTCTAAGTTCTCTAAAACTGGTATTTGTGTTTCCATTAATTATACCTTTTAACACAAAGGATATAGATGTTCTAATTTTGTTGTGACTTGTGTGACTTTCTCGTGTATTTTTAGATAAGAAGTATATTTTTTCTGGATATTGAGGCACTCCACATTTTTTTGACCAAAGCTTTTGTCGCAACTTCAACCATAATTGAGGGGAAACACTTTGTGTTTCCCAAATTCATTTGTAATGGAAACACAAATATCATTTTTTGGCGGACATCTTTTAGCGTGTATGTATCATTTATATTGTGTCCGTGCTAAAATATGTATTTGTACAAATTGGAATATCTTTTACAGTATGGAGTGAGATACTTTTATGGTAATTAGTAAAGGCAATGATAGGACAGTTGAAATTGAAGTTGGCTCCCATTTTGAGACCGATCAAGTTTTTGAGAGCAAGGAAACCTTAATTGAATGGGTTCGAAATGTTGGCCGTAATTTGGGTTTCGTTGTCACCATCAGCTGCTTCGATATGGTTACGGGAAGGTTGACACCTCGTGTGATCCTTGGTTATGATAGAGAAGGTCATTATCGAGTCAATCAACACATTAAGGGTCGAGAAAAAAAAGGACTGCGCAAATCTTCTACTAAAAGATGAGGTTATCCTTTTTCAATTAAAGGTCAAAAACTGTTAATGTTGATGAGTGGAGGGTAACTGTACTATGTGGGAAACATAACCACGAGCATGTTCATTTGGAAGCTCATGCGTATGCTGGTCGACTGCTTGAGGAAGAGGTAAAAATAGTCGAAAACATGTATTCATTAGGAGTAAAGCCGCGCAAAATTTGAACCAAATTGTGAACCTGTTGTGTTGGTAACTGATAGAGAATGTGCGTTAATGAATGTAATTAAAGCCGTATTTCCAACTTCTAAGAATATTTTGTGTCAAGTGCACATAAGTAGAAATATATTGGCCAATTGTAAAAAGTTTTTCAGCAAAGAAAAAGAATTTGAGTGGTTTATGTATGCATGTCAGGGGTTGATTGACTCATCAACCGAGAATGAATTCAATACTACATACAATATATTTGTAGGTGAATTCTCCTCGGAATATTCTGCTGCAGTGGGTTATGCAACTACATCATGACTTGAGCCGTACAAGCAGTTTTTTGTTTCTACATGGATTGATAAGTACATGCACTTTGGTAGCTCCAACACAAATCGAGTCGAAAGTGGGCATAGCCAGTTGAAAAGATTTCTTGAAGTGAGTATCGGGAACTTGGATACCATTTGGAAAACTTTTGATCAAATAATCAACATGTAACGTACCGACATAAAAAGGTCTTTTGGGCAAAGTTGTATACAGGTAAGCCAAAAATATAATGGATCTTTGTACGCAGATATACTGGGGCATGTATCTTTAAAAGCATTGGAGTTCATTAGAGAAGAAGAAAAATTGGCGGGGAAACGCATACAACCTCAAGATTGCACCCATAAGAGGAGGTTTAATATGGGTTTACCATGTTCGCATGAGCTTTTGTCATACATAGCTCAAGCAAAAACCTTACCTTTATGGTGTGTAAATAGGCATTGGAAGCAACTATCATGAAAGCAGGTGATGAGGATATTGATATTAGCAATGAAATTGAGGCCATTGTTCAAAATTTTAGTACCTCAAGTAAAGAACAAAAGAAAAATGTTAAAAGGAAGCTACGAGAGATGGTTGAGCCATCATGTACTCAAACGGTTGAGCCTAAGGTACCTACGTGGATAAGAGGAAGGCCCAAAGGTAGCCTAAAAAGTTCAAAGATGATTACAAATCAACTATACGAGATCCATCATATTTCGAGTACATTCTCTTCATGGAAGACCAACAAAATGAGGCAAAAAAGTTAAAAACAAGAACCAAGTTGAATGCTAGAAAAAGGACGTACTATCAATTTAGAACTCCCTCTGTGAGTTCTGAGTTGGGTTATGAAATACATCAACATTTACTGATCTTGTTCTCCGAACATATTACAAATGACATAGATGTGCTTGGGGATGGCCATTGTGGATTTCGAGTTGTTGGTGAAGCATTAGGTAAGGGTTCAGATTGGGTACAAGTGAGAAAAGATCTTTATACGGAACTTGAGAATTACAAAATTTTATATGATGAGATGTTTGGTGACATTAGACGAACAGAATTACTACAAAGTCTTGATTGCAAGGTGACGCTGGCACCGATTGAGAAGTGGATGACATTACCCGATATGGGTCTCGTAATAGCATCTTGCTACAATGTGGCTGTAGTGGAGCTCTCAATTGATCAGTGCTTTACATTTCTTTCATTGCATTATGTGTCACCACCAATGCCCAAATTTATTTGTGTTGGCTTTATAAATGGGAATCACTTCGTCTTAGTAGGCCTTAGTGAAAATTATCCATTGCCACCAATATTCTCGCCATGGAGTAGATTTCACGAGCAAAATGTAGACACATGAGCATCTCTATATATGTCAAGGATTATACTTCCACAGACAAGCATAATGGGTAGTTCTGTTATTGGGTTGGAAGATATGTAATAAAGGTTAGCGATCTTTATTTTCTTTTTGCATTCCCGCTGTATGTCTCATGTTCAAACCGAAAATCGGTCTCCTGTGGAGTTCGACCCTTGGGGAAGGGGTGACCGCGCACCTACTACCCTCAAGCGAACGATCTAGGCACAAGACTAGGAACACAAGGGACAGACCCAAGGTCTCAGCGTGGAGGACCCGCAGCATACCCGGAAAACTAATAAACTCTTCCCCTCCCAAGCCAAGGGCTGAGCTAAGGCACCTTCGGAGGGCTCTCTTGGCCGACCGGAACATATAAGAGGATCTCAAGATCCACTCCCTAACTAGAGGTGTCACCTCGGGTCTATGTAAAATGTTCCCCGCCCACCTTACTATTGACGCAAAATCGCCCAGCAGACCTACTCTACGCAGCCCCAATTGGGTCGCTAACATCATAACATAGGCCTTCTAGGGCCGGCACAGAGCATCACAGACATTAATAAATTTACAGGAATATAAATTCCATACTCAGCACGCAGGCCGGCAATATAAACAAAAAAGGCCTTCGAGGGTCGGCACAAGCTCGGGCTTAAGCCCGCTATTCCCCGCTTGGTACTGCAACACCTGTACGCCAACGTCTCGACGAGCGGCGGCCAACTAGGCATCGGTCGGCTAACATAAGCGGGCCAAACATATTGCGCACACCCCCTTTTTTGGGGCTATGGTGCGCATTCCCTGCAAGCGGCTAATAAACAACTTCCTCGGAGTCTTCTCCGGGAACCCCAGAACATCACCAATCCGGCTCACACGTCCGGATGGGCTTCACACAGCATGCCTAAACCTGTACTCACATTTTCGGGTACTAATGCAATTAACTGCGGGGACGTACACGTCAACCCGTCGGAAAGCTCCCTTCCCCCACCCGTTGGTGGAGAGGGGCTTCCATGCAAATATGTAAACTGAGGGCTTCACCTGCCCAAGTAAAAACATCGTTACCCTTGTCGCGTGCTTGGAGGCGGGGCCGGGAGAGGAGCTCCGGGTCGATCCTACTGCATGCGGCCGCGTCGGTGGTCGATCTCCACTCTAGGCCGAGCCTTGTGAAAGATATGGTATCTAAACACCTAGAGGGGGGGTGAATAGGTGACCTAAACCTTTTAAAACTTTGTTGGCAGCAAAACAGTTATCTCACAGATTTCTACAGCTAACAGCAATAATTGAATATAAACAGTTAATTCACAGCACAGCACAGCACAGCAGACACACAAATTTATAGTGGTTCCCCAATCTTTGGGTACATCCACTTTCCCCCTTCGCCTATCTAGCAGTGTACTAGATTCGGCCAAACTTCTGCACTATCTCAGAACCCAACAAGGTTCCTACACCTCAGGCCCAAAGTCTTACACTCAGCCACAAAGGCCTACACTCAGCCACCTAGGCCTACACTCAGCCAATCAAGGCCTACACTCAGAGTTCTTCAACTCCTACACTCAGGCAACCAAGCCCTACCCTCAGCCTTTATAATATAGGCTTACAATTCTCTCAGATCCAATGGATCCTACAAGTTAAAATTGAAATACAATAATTAACTCTACAACTCAGAAAATAAGAGAGGAGTTGAGAGTTTCTTGAAGAGTTCTTGGAAGAACTCAGCTAGATCCAAACTGACTTAGCTTCCTTCAAAGCTTCTTGAGTTAGAACTGAATTAGTCTGAATCCTCTGCAGTTGATCCTTGACCTCTGCTTCTTGAGATCCAGAAGATATGAATCCTTCTTCTCAGCCTTAGTTCCAAAGACTGAATTCTTGATTGGAGCTCTCTCTCTCCAACTTCTTAGATCTGCAGTTGGACTGCCAGATCTTCTTGTGTTGATCCTCTGTGTATCACTTTTCTGATTACTTGAATGATCTGAACAACCACTTTAATTATTCTCACTACTTGAAAGAACAACTTGTAATTCTTACATCAACAATCACAACTTCTGTAAACTGTGAGTGCCTATTTATAGGCTTCCTTCATGGTAACCGGCTGGTCCGGTTCATAACAGACTTCTGACTTCTCTGACAGTTGTTGTAGACCGGCTGGATCGGCAGCTGTCATGTCAACCAGTCACTTCTTGAAATTCTCTAACTGTCAGATAGTGTCGAGACTTTCTGTTCTTAAGTGTCGACACTTATAGACTAAGTGTCGACACATGCTGTGTAAGTGTCGACACAAGTCTACAAGGTGTCGACACAATTCCTTGTATGTCTCGACACTGATTCTTCTGCATGTGTCGACACTGAAATTGAGTGTCGACACAAGTACTTGTTCTTCATTCTTTAACTGTATTCTTCTAAGTGTCGACACATCTCCTTTGTGTCGACACATCTTCATGTGTTGAAACTGTCAAGTGTCGACACTGCTTCTTGGTGTCGACACAAGTCTTCAATTTTGTTTCTTCAGCTGAGTGTCGACACATTCCCTTAGTGTCGACACTTGTACTTAGAATATTTTATAAACTTTTCTGTTCTTTGCTAAGTGTCGACACAGCTCCTTGTGTCGACACTTTCTTCAAGTGTAGAGTCTTCAACTAAGTGTCGACACATTGTGCTGGGTGTCGACACTTTCTTCAAGTGTTGACTCCTTTGTGTGTGTGTGTCGACACATTGTGCTGAGTGTCGACACATTCTTCATATGTTGACTCTGCTGTTGAGTGTCGACACATTGTGTTGAGTGTCGACACTTGTCCTTAGTCTCTGCAGAATTTTGCTGAGTGTCGACACAACTCCAAGTGTCGACACTTTCTGGTGTAGACACAGCTCTTCTGGGTGTCGACACTTCTGCTAAGTGTCGACACAGCTCCAAGTGTCGACACTTTCTGTCTGGTGTCGACTCTTCTTCCCAGGTGTCGACACAATTACTCCAAGTGTCGACACTGCTTGTCTGGATGTCGACACAAGCTTTCTCAAGTGTCGACACTTTCCCTCTGGGTGTCGACACATGAACTTAGAAACTTTTAGCTTCAGTCCAGTGAATACCTAACCTGCACAAGTAACTCAAACAAACATCAAATACATTATGATGTATATCATTGAGTTAGGTGAGGCTTCTTCAAATCAGGTACATTTGAACAATGTACCCAACAATCTCCCCCTATTTGGAGAAGTCATAACCCTTAGTCAATGATATACACCACTCATAATTAAAAATTAGAGAATGATGTAAAGCAGGTATATGTTAACAGGGTAAACTTAAACATGTGATAAAGCACGCATGTATACTCATTCAGCATTACATAACAAACAAGAATTAGACACATTCTACTAAACAATCATGAAATATATTTATCAAAAACTGTTCAGACATTGTGTTTAATACATTGTCAATGATTTACAAAAATGTTTAGATGTAACAGATTACAACATTCTTCAGTCTAATCTTAGTCTAATTCTGATCAGGTTCTTTTATAACTATGCCTTTCCCAGCTTGTACTTTGGCCTTTACAGCAGCAGCAGCAGGCTCAGTATCAGCAGTCTTCTTGCCTTTGGAGTCCTTCTTCTTTTGTTCTTCAGCCTTGATTTTCTGCCTCTCAAAGTAGTGATAGGGCTTAGGAAAGTACTTGCTAGGCTCCACAGCTGTAGGAGGTAGCTTTCCTAACTTAGCCTTCCTTCTATACTGGACAATGGCTTCCTGCCTAATCTCATGCTTTCTCCATTCTGCTTTTGAGAACCATTTGTTCCTCTCATGTGCATTGTCCTTGGCTGCTTTCCAGCTGTGAGAATGATGTTCCTAGAAGTAGGGCTCCACTGTTCAAAATCTGGTTTTTGCTCAGCTAGTTCCCTGAACTTCTTCTTTGACAGCCTTGTCTCTTCTTCTTTGTCCATAGCCTCTTGCATAGCTGCTGTAACAGGTTGAACAACCTTTTCCAGAACAACATTAGGCTTTCCAGTAGTTGGACTATACATTGTGCTTACTTCTGCATGAACCATGTCAAAATCTGGAGGTGGATAGATCACCTGAGCTACTTCCTGTTGCTCACCTCCAAGATAAGCACTTTGAATACCTGATTCAGCTACATTATCATCATCACACAGGGGAGGATAGCCCAGTGTAGCTCTGATGAAGTTAGAAATCCATTTGGCATGGTCAGAGCTATCTTTGACTAACACCCTCTCCCCCTTTATGACTTCTTGTTCAACATGATCTCTGACATCATCTTTCTGGAACCTGATTTGGCTGTCCAAGTACCTGATGCCATCCTTAAAATAAGGTCTAAGCTTGTAAGCTGTTCAGAAATGACCTTCTGTGAATCCTTAATTGCAGTCTTGACAGCAACAATTTCATCTTGAAATGCTTTATCAAATTCAGCCTTGGCAGCAGCAGATGTGGAAGATTCAGCTGGCTTATTCTTCAGTTCAGTGACTATAGCATATGGGATGCAGTCAAATTATCATTCATTCTCAACTGATTTTCCAGCACATAGCCTTGCTTCAGTGCTATATCATCTACTTGAGACTTTATTTTCTCTTGGTGGGTTGCCAGATAGACCACTGCATTAGCACCCTTTGTAAAACAGTCAGTCATCTCCTTTTTATTAAGGTTCATTTCAAACCTTATGGACTTGATTTCCTGTGCCAGATCAGATTGTAGGGTCTTGTGCCCTTCATCAACATAAGTTTCTATAGCCTTCCTTTGTTCATCCATCTTGATTTGCAGTGCAATCAGTAGAGCACTATAGTCAACAGTTGGGGCTTGTTGAACTATGGGCTATGGGGCAATGGATTGCAAGGCTTTCTTGTAACTCTGACTTTCCTCTTGAAGACATAGAGTTTCTTCTTTTTAGCTTGTGCAGCCTCATCTTCCTCAGACTCTGAAGTACTGGCTATATTCACCCTATCCTTAGGGCTTGATGGTTTTTCAGCTTGCACATCTAGTGCCTTCTCAGTGTCTAGCCTTAAAGGCTCATCCTGAACTTCCAAGTTCTCCCCCTCAACAGCAGCACCCTTCTCTTTAGCAGCAGCAACTTTATCCATGTCAAAGTCCTCATGTTCTAGATTAGAAATAGATCTTCCATTGTGTATTCAGGAGGTGACTGTGCAGGAGATGTACTTGGTTCTTCAACTACTTTATCAGGAACAACATCTGGTTCTTGATTTACTTGCTGAGTTTGCTGATGGACATCAGACAAATCAGAATCTATTACAGAAAAACTAAAGTATTGAGGTCAGAAAGTACCTCTTGGATAATGAGTGTAGCTTGCTCACTCTCTAGTGTAGAGGGTTGTTCTACAGCTGGAGGCTCCCCCTGGCTTGGATCCTTTGTATGGGGCTAGCTGTAGGCAGCTCCCCCTGGATTTCAGCTGTCTCTTGAGGAGCAGGAGACTTCTCTGCAGCCACTTCTGTTGGACTATCAGGAGTGAAAACAACTTGTTCTTCACTGCCTGAACTGCTGGAGGACTCCTGAGTTACAGGAGCTATCTTCCTCTTCTTCTTTGGAGGTGAATCTTTCTTAGAAACTTGCTTCTCAGGAGTGAACAGTTCCTTTGACAGCACTCTTTCCATCTTGAAAATATCCTCATATCCATCCTTCTCATGTGATTGATTTTAGTACCAGCAGCATTGCTCATTACCTCTAGTATTATACCAGCCAGGTAGAGACTTAGTATTCTGCCCAGATTGGGCTTCTTCAGACTCTCCTTAACTTTCTCATAGACAACCATTGACCAGTCTGTTTTTAGGTTGAAGATAATTCTGGTCATAATACTGAACATGGAGGCTGACACCCTGTCATGCCCTCCAGTCTTACTGAGAATAACTTTCCCCACAATTTCTGACAGGAACTTTCCTTGGGTATTCATTCCTCTCCTGTTGAATACAGATCCTATCTTCAGCTTAGGATCTAGACCACACCAGGTAAGTGCTTCTCTGGTCTTGGATGTAGTCACTTCCTCTTCTTCTTGAATTTTAGGTAGCTGAAGTACCTTTCTCAGAGATTTGGGTGAAATCTTGACCTTGGTGCCATGAACTCTTGATTTGATCTTGTAACCTGAGTCATCTACAGAAGCTCCAGCAAGGAATTCGAGTACTTCCTTCTTCCATATTTTAGTTGGTTCTGAAACCAGATACTCCAATCCAGAATCGGTGACTAGGTTATCACCGATTTGATTTCTTGATCGCCATCGTCGAATGCGCCATGAACCAGTTCATAGCCTTCATTGACATTTTCCTCGAGCTTGGGAGCCATTAGGGTTTGTAGAATTAGTCTTTAGAAGAGAGAAATGTCGACACAGTAGTTTGATCTCGAAACTCTGAAGCGTGTCGACAAACAAAGACAGAACCCTATTTATACCTTTCTGGTTTGAAGACGAACAGGCGGGATGGATTACTAAAGATGTGTCGACACTGGCAATAAGTGTCGACACTGACTTATAATGTCTCGACACACATGTGTCGACACAAGTTTAAGTCATCACATTTTATGTGTCGACACTTGGTTAAGTGTCGATACCACACTACTCGACATGTAGTCGAGACTTTACTTAGAAAATTCTGTGTAAAACTTAAGTGTCGACACCTCATTGAATGTGTCGACACATACTCGACATGTGTCGACACTTACATTCTGAAGTGTCGACACCAACTTCCTAGATGTGTCGACACCATTTTCCTGAAGTGTCGACACTTACTATTCTGTGTCGACATAGACTTGTCTATGTGTCGACACCTTTTTACTTAGCCAATTTTTAGTTCTGTAAACTTAGTCTAAGTTTATCATACCTAGTTCAATTTTGAACCTATTGAACTTAGCTTCTTCTAAGGGCTTAGTAAACATATCAGCTATCTGATTATCAGTTTTAACATATTCAAGTGCAATATCATTTCTTTCTACATGCTCCCTAAGAAAGTGATATTTAATCTCAATATGTTTAGTTCTACTATGTGATACAGGATTATTAGCTATTGAAATAGCACTTGTAGAATCACAGAAAAGTGGAGTTCTACTTACCTGAAATCCATAGTCTTCTAGTTGATGTTGAATCCACAGAAGTTGAGCACAGCAACTTCCTGCAGCTACATATTCTGACTCAGCTGTGGAGATAGCCACACTAGTCTGCTTTTTGCTGCTCCATGAAATGAGTCTTCCACCTAGGAATTGACAGGATCCAGTGTGCTCTTTCTATCTTCTTTGCATCCTGCAAAGTCTGCATCTGAATAGCCTGTTAGATCAAAATCTCCATTCCTAGGGTACCAGAGGCCTAGATAAGGTGTGCCCTTTAGATATCTCAAGATTCTCTTGACTGCAGTCAAGTGAGACTCTTTAGGGCTGGCTTGATACCTGGCACAAACACATGTAGCATACATAATGTCAGGCCTACTTGCAGTCAAGTATAGTAGGAGCCAACTATCCCTCTATACAAGGTTTCATCTACAGGTTTCCCTGCATCATCCTTGCTCAGAGACATACTTGACCCCATAGGAGTCTTCATGGTACTGGATGAATCCATACCATACTTCCTTATGAGTTCTAGGGTGAACTTGGACTGACATATGGATAGACCACTTTCAGTCTGTTTAACTTGGAGACCCAAGAAAAACTTTAGTTCTCCCATACTACTCATCTCAAATTGACTTTGCATAAGCTTTGCAAACTTTTTGCAAAGGCTACTTTCAGTTGACCCAAATATAATGTCATCTACATATATTTGGACAAGTATGACTTTGCCTCTAGATTCCCTAAGGAATAGAGTCTTATCTATTTTCCCCTTGAGAACTTGTTCTCAATGAGGAAACTAGATAGGGTTTCATACCAAGCTCTAGGTGCTTGTTTTAACCCATATAATGCTTTCCTAAGTCTATAGACATAATGAGGTAGAGTGGATCAACAAAACCTGCAGGCTGCTCCACATAGACTTCTTCTTTCAAATTACCATTTAGGAATGCTGACTTCACATCCATTTGGTATACCTTGAATCCTTGATAAGTTGCATAGGCAAGAACATCCTTATGGCTTCCAGTCTGGCTACTGGAGCAAAGGTTTGATCAAAATCAATACCTTCTTCTTGCCTATAACCTTTTGCAACCAATCTTGCTTTATTCTTAATGATGACTCCTTGTTCATCTAACTTATTCTGTAGATCCACTTTGTTCCTATCACATTGTGATCTTTAGGTTTAGGAACCAGGTCCCAAACCTTGCACCCTTGAACTGATTAAGCTCTTCCTGCATTGCTTCAGTCCACTGTGGATCTTGTATAGCTTCTTCAAATTTCTTTGGTTCTATTTGAGACAGAAAACTTGAATATACTACAGCATTCTGATTTCTGCTCCTTGTCTGAACACCTTGTCTTGGATCTCCAATTATCAGCTCTACTGGATGATCTCTTAGATGCCTGTTGGCTGGAGGCATCCTTACTTCTGGTTGAACTTCTTCAGCATCTTCATCAAACTGAGTTCCTTGTACTTCTTCAGCTCCTTGTACATGTAGTTCTCCCCCTGGACATAAGCCATCTCCTTCTACTTGCTGTCTTGCAGCAGGTACATCTTCTATGGTTAGCTTGTCCATCTTCTTAGTAAGACCTGTGGGGCTGCATACATTGCTAGACAACTCATTGTTAATTAGTTGTGTCTCATCAAAAAATAACATGCACAGACTCCTCTACAACTTGTGTAGTCAAGTTGTAGACTCTATAAGCCTTACTATTATTGCTGTACCCAACAAACACTCCCTCTTGGGACTTGGCAGCAAACTTAGTTAGTAAGACTTTCCATTGTTAAGTATGAAGCATTTGCAACCAAAAATCCTGAAATAGGATAGATTTGGTTTCCTGCCTTTCACAACTTCATAGGGGGTCTTGTTTAACCTTTTAGTGATGGTAGCCCTATTTATCACATGGCATGCAGTGTTAACTGCTTCAGCCCAGAAATACTCTGGCAGTGATGAATCACTTAATAGGGTTCTACCAGCCTCTATCAAGGTCCTATTTTCCTTTCAGCAATGCCATTTTGCTGAGGTGTTCTAGGTGAAGAGAATTCTTGAAATATCCCATAGTCTTCACACAGCTTTGTCATGCTTTCAGACTGAAACTCAGTACCATGGTCACTTCTAATTTTGACCACTGTACAGTTCAATTCATTCTGAATTTGCTTAACAAAGTTATGGAAGACACTAGGTGTTTCAGATTTCTGCTTAAGAAGAACACCCAGGAAAACCTTGAGTAGTCATCAACAACTACAAAGGTATAGACCTTCCTACCTAAGCTGTGAACTGGCATTGGACCAAATAGATCCATATGCAAGAGGTATAAACACCTCACAGCATCTTTGTTGTCTAAGCTTCTAAAGGTGGATTTAGTCTGCTTGCCCTTTTGACAAGCTGAGCAAATGCCATCTTTGACACACTTAACTTGAGGACCATTCCTCACTAACTCTTTGCTAAAGAGTTTGCTAATAGTCTTGTAGTTAAGATGAGCTAGCCTCTTGTGCCACTTGACACAATGAGAGACTGTCTCATCAGCTACAAGACAAACAGGAGAACCATTGTTCTCAATCATAATGTCTAAGCAGTAGACATTCCTCTTTCTATATCCTGTCAAAATGATCTCTTGATCACTTGACCTCTTGATATGACAACCATTTTTAACAAATGAGATGTCATACCTACAACTTAACTGACTTATTACTAATTGAGGTTTGTTCAACCCTTTAACATAAGCCACTTGAGTAATGGTAACAAGTTGAAGAGATGTTTACAAACTTTGATGATTCCTT